>JAMZAV010000642.1:0-297854 GCA_024449915.1 Sweltsa coloradensis
CGATCATTCATATAATCATGTTTCTGTATTTGTCTTTACAAATTCTAACAATTTTATATATGATTTGACAGAATGTAAAAATCAAGTTGACAATGAAATCAGCTTTCGTCAAAAGAGCTCGCCTCTATCACTGTCGGTCCGACATTTTTGCGTTTTAGTGCTGCCATCTATCTTTGCTTGGAAACGCGTCCTAGGCCTACATGCTTTATCCGATTGTAATGATTTTTTCACAGAACCTTAATTTTATGAATTAATATATTCGTATGAAATTTGAGCGTAATCGACAAATTATTTCTCATGAAAAACGCAATTTTACGCTTTTTTCGTTTTAAAAAAAATTACGCTCATCCAACAGCTTCCTAGTCAATGTATTTTCAATGCTATTTTTCTGCCTAGATTGTCTGGTTTCCGCCCACTGGTGGAGATTGCAACTTGAGTTAGGTGTCCTGTATCATTGCTGTGATCAGGTTTTGACTTGAACAATTTTAAATAATTATATATATCTGATTGGATGAGCGTAGCGAGCGAAGCGAAGATTCCATTTCACTACACTGGAGAAAAAAATCCGGAATGTTTTCTTTTTCTTTCTGTATTTTTGTCTGTCTGTTAGCACGATTCCGGCTAAACCGATATTTTATGGAGCCATCGAAATCTCTGAACTTAGAACTGCCACGTTTTTTTAAATTTTATTTCTAATGAAAATCGCAATTTTACGATATTTTGAAAATTTATTTTACTTATAACAGCTACATGCTTTATCCGATTTTAATGATTTTTTCACAGAAACTTATTTTATGAATTAAGATATTCGTGTGAAATTTGAGCGCAATCTAAAAATTATTTTTCATGAAAATATAAATTTTGTGGGTTTTTCTTGTTTAAAACAATTTTTTTTTACTTATTACACCTACATGCTTGATTCTATTGTAATAAGTTTTTCACAGAACCTCTATTTTATTAATTTATATATGCGTGTGAAATTTGAGCGCAATCGAATAATTATTTCTTATAAAAATCCCAATTTTTCAATTTTTTTCTTTTTTTAAAATTACGATTAATCAAAAACAATTAAAATTATAGTTTATTTTTTATTTAATTTATTTAAATGAAAAGAAAAACTTGAACTTAGTAATAATTTTTTCACAGAACAACAGAAAATCTGCATAACATATGGCAGCTCAATGCACCAATTACGCTCATCCAGCAACGCGGCGGGACTTAAGCGTTTTCCTAGTACTAGGAATGGTGCATTGAGCTGCCATTTGTGTTACGCGGATTTTCTGTTGTTCTGTGAAAAAATCATTACTTAGTCGAATATTTTTTTCAATTAAATTAAATAAATAAAAAATTAACTTAATTTTTTTAATAAATCGTAATTTTTTTAAAAGAAAAAAATCGTAAAATTGCAATTTTCATAAGAAATAATTATTCGTTTGCGCTCAAATTTAACACGAGTATATTAATAATGAAATTAAGGTTCTGTGAGAAAATCATTACAATCGGATAAAGCATGTAGGTGTTATAAGTTGAAGAAATTTTTTAAAAATAAAAAAAAAAAAATCGTAAAATTGCGATTTTCATGAGAAATAATTTTTCAATCGCGCTCAAAAATGTGGCAGTTCTAAGTTTAGAGATTTCAAAGGTCTCCATAAAATTTCATCGCAATTGGAGTATCGGTTTAGCTGGAATCGTGTTAACAGACACACAAAAATACAAAAAGAAAAAAAACATTCCGGATTTTTTTCTCCAGTGTAGTAGAATGGAATCTTTGCTTCGCTCGCTACGCTCATCCAAAGATCTTTTGAACTAAATTGTTATCAAGATTTGAACACAAGAATGAAGATTCGCGTTCGGTGGTTTCTTCCGTGAAAGTTTGATTACTAATTGATTTGCTGTTCCTGATTTTTGGCAAACCTCATATTCGTTTTAGTGGGATCGTCTAATAAATCAGTTTTTTCTTTTTGTTTTTCTTTTTTACGGATTTTTTTTCTTTCTTTCTTTTTTCCACCACTTTTTTTATATTTGATTCATTAATTAATTGCATTTAATATCCTTTTTATTTGTTACCAAAATTGTTGTTTTAATGCATTGTTGTTGTAATATTACTATTTCAAATATTTTTGTTGTGTCTGCATCTATGTAATTAGATTTATTTAGTTGTCCTCCTTTGTAAATGTTTTTATAACTGAATAGGATAGACGTTAAATAAATAAATAAATAAATAAATAAATAAATAAAAATTAATAAATAAAATAAAGAACTGTGTGACTGTCATTGAAACTTAATGCAACTAGGCTTTATGTTTTCACATTAGGTCACTGTATTCTTATGACATTTGTACAACATTATTAATTTAAAATAATACAACCAAACATCAGCATGTTGCATTTCATACTATTAATATTTAAAAACTTAATGCTAGACCTACCTTTGAACAACCTTGACGACACCTATATTATATACAATGTACCGTATAGGGCTATGTATCCATTAATATAACCCCAAATGTGTGGTCGAGTCACGTAAGAAGCAAATTTTGCATGCATTCACATCCTATTCATTCAGTAAAACACTTGCAGACAGGAAAGGACAGGACATTCACACCAAAACCATTAATATAATATTCAAACTGGGGTTTAGTCCCCCCACCCCCTTTAACCTCCAGGTTCACCAAAAACATAATGTAGCACTAGCATCCTTGTTGCAAAAAGCCTACAAAAACCCATGTCAATTGGACGTTGTGTTTGTTTTTTACTGTGAGACAGACACACAAACACACAAATGTTTGGACGGATGGACAGAAAAGTGACAATTATAAATCTCCAGGCCAGCCCTTATGATCATGGAAAAGGGGGACTACTGTGACAGCAGCTAACAACACATCCACGTACAAGTTAGTAATTTGCTACTCATTCTGTCATTTCTAATAAATAAATAAATAAATAAATAAATAAATAAATAAATAAATAAATAAATAAATAATGCTCAAAGAAAGCCTTGCACAATGGCACAAAATTTAACTTTCTTCAACATAAATTTGATTTTTAATAAATCCCGAGTAATTTGCTTAGTATACAAACCATTTATAAACCGCGCTGGCATACGCAAGAGAGGTGAGAAGAGCCATATTTCAATGGATGCCGATTGCTGCAGCAAAACAAAAAATGTTTGCCGCATTACCAGTGTTATGTTTACACAAACTCAAAAAGCATGAAACACAATCCTTTTGGAACATACTTTATTTGTACATCTGCAAGATAGTTTCAATTCAGTAGCGTAATCAAAGTACAACTAACACGGTTTTAGTAACTTAAACATGTAGTAGGTAGGCCTACCTAACAAGATATAAACAAATACATAATTACATTCTTACAGTACATACAAAACTTCGAGATACTAGTTTTAGGTAATACTGTGATCATGAACAAAAACAGTGTACGTAGTTACACATACTACCTAGTAAGAAACCTGAGGAAGAGTTTATAGGTAGTCATTATCATTGGCTCATGGATAAGTAGGTATGTCATGACATGTTTTAGGATTGTAAAATATAAGGTATTAAATATTAATATCATTACATATATTATCTTCAAGGTACATAAAATTATAAGCTCTACATTGTTTGTGAAGAAACTTAAAAGTGTGTACTTTATTAACATTCAATTAGGAAAAAAGCTAAGTACAAACAGTAGGCTGTTAGCCACTGTTGGGAAAAGCAATCAAATGGTACAATCATTTACGGTACAAAAAACGGAGCAAGGCGACATATATCATTGACTCATTGTAAAATAAAAGTGCTAAAAACCTAATTAGTACCGCTAGGCTTACACTTAAAAAGCAATAATTAGAGCATTTTAGAACAACATAGTTGGGGGTTTATTGTATTGAAAACAAATAATTTCATTACTAGGCCGTTGTCAAGTTTGTCAGTCATATTTGAATACAAAACAGAAGTGTAGTTCTGTCTATGGTGCTCCCTGAAAAAAAATGTTGGCAGCGTAAGTTCCTGAACAATTTCAGTTTTCCATTTGTATGTGATGTATGACTTTATGGTTGTAGGCCTACGTTAATATAAATAAAGCCATATTTCAATGAACTTAGCATTGCTGGCAACCTAAACACAGCCATAGCAAAATCTATCATTCATATTTCATGCATGATGATTACTACTACGACAACTGATTTAAACTAGCAAATCTGTTTTACAAACCTTAATACTAACGTATTAGAATAGGCCTGCGGGAATAGCAAATTTATTACGTGGAATCAAATATCAAATAGTCTTAAACCAAAAGTACAAATTTCAAATTGATTGATTACTGTTGAATATCAAGTGGAAGTATAACGACAAGAACAGGGTCAGTTTCGGCATTAGAGATGAGTGTTTTCACTTTGCACGACTTTTTTCTTTTCGTATTGGGTGGGCCTCCAATACAAGTCATTCACAAAAAATATATTTGTTCAAAGCTTTAACTGAATGTTGACCGAATTCCAATTTCCGATGGAGCATTGTAATGTGTTGTTTTATAAACAAATTCAGATTCAAAACAAACAAATTAAGAATATGGATTGTGTAGCAAAAGCCAACCATAGAATACCTATTACAACAACAGTATTGTGATGGGTATCAGTGCAAGCTTAACTGGTACAGCCTATACTAGTATTTGAATAATAACCATAGAGTTGTAATAGAACATTTGGATGCAACATGTTTTAACGCCATGGTAAAAAATAAATGAAAGAGCTAAATCACCAAATCACCAGTGGCGAAGCGTCGGGGTAGGCATTGAGACAGTGTCTACCCTACTCAAAAAATTAATAAGGAAAATAATATTCTAAAAACTGTTTTACAAGTGAAATGGTTTTCAAACGTACGCGGGCAAAGCAACGAATGAACGCGTTACCTTTCTGTGCGGATGTGGACCCTTTCCATGCCTTTGCACTACTCTTGAGACAACTAGGATTCTGTCTCCGAGCCTTCCCCTCTTAGACCTACAACTCTATGGCCCAGCGCTTGTCCACTCCCCTCCACTTCCCCTCCTTCTTCGCAAGTAGAATAGGCTAATGAGACATGTCTCCTCGCGCTTCAACTCGTGTTTCGGCTGCATTTTCGATTGTTGCGCGAATGGATACTATTATACACTTGAATAAGCGCGCGAGCGTGCTTGAATAAGTGTTACAGCTTTACAGCTTGAGTTGTTTTGTTATATTTAATATTATTCTGATTCTGACATGGCTGCAAAATTGCAAACATATAATAGGGAGGATCGACTAAAATGAAGTTTACACTGTACGAAAACAACGTTATTTCGTTATTGCTTTCAGACTAATACTTTTTTCTACAACGCACAAAACGCATTCTAAAACCTTGATTTTCAAAACTTTCGCCTGCGGCGCTAAGGTTGGGGGGCTCGCCCCCAAACCCCCCATGCTTGGTTCCTTTCCGCGAAAAGTATGATTTGTCTGTGTCTACCCTGTAAAATATTCACGCTTCGCCACTGCAAATCACTGCCCTAATTTCCTCATATTCTGAAGTTTTAAAAAGTGGTAGGCCTAATGAGATGAAAAGAGACAGTAAAATATGAATTGCTTTAAAAATATTAAACAAACAAAATTATTGTTACTAACATTTAATCATTTATTTCAAACTCTCATGTCACAGAAAATAAGACTCTCTTATTGACAACGAAAGTAGCAATACCAAATACAGCTGTCAAAAGATTGTGACTTTTTGTGAGCTCACATTCTTGATGATTATAAATAAGTCACTTAACATCTTAAGTATACTTATTTCAGTTATTTGTATTTACAATAAATAGCTGTCATGGGTCTGCATATTGATTATGGTACTGCATAATTCCTACATTTAGATCTGTAATTGAAAACAGAATTCAGCGTAGTATATGTTTTTTGTTTTGATTCATCAATCACTACACCAAAACTTATATAAATGGATACACACATTCTGACATTGCAAAAGTCAAATGTGCAAGCTCTGTGATACTAATACTGTTACATTATATAGAATAATACAAACAATAGTATTAAAAAACAAACAACATTAATACAACAAACAACAGCTGCCGACATAATATATTTTTATTTCTCATACTGAATGTTCTGAATTTTCAGTTCAATGAAATTAATAATTGAATGCAAAATGTTAGATGATTTGCTAAATTAGGTGGTACAAATAAACAGCCATACACTGATCATTGATAAAAAATATCAGGAGATAAACTTTTCTCAATACGTAATCGCTACCTACAATAAACTTAAACTGACTTGAATCCATATCGATGGCTGTGGTCACTCACATTGTGAGATTGCAGGTTACTTAATCAGACGAAACAAATAATATTTTTGTCAAAATCCCAAGATACAAAATAGTATTCATAATTCATGTTTTTGTTGTAGAATGTTGGAAAATAATCAAACATTTATGTAGTTAGTTACTAGTTAGCACTTAGCAGCAATGTGATCAATCAAAGATATTTGTAAATAAAGTAGTATTAAGGCATTTTATTAGCCACAGTAAAAACTTCAGTTTCAGGGGGACATGAAAGAACCGTCCACGAGGGCATAAAAAGATTCGCCTACTATATGAACACCATCATAAAAATACATCTAATTTAGGCGGAATTTTCTCCAACAAGAGACTGAAAACATGTAATTAAAGTTTAAACAATATTTACAAGTTTCATTCAACCTTCTGTACACACACTTATTAAGTCTCCATATTATTTACTATGTAACACTATACTTTTAAGGTATAAGAACTAAGGGTGCTTCCGTTTACTTGATCTGATCAGGTTCCACACATATTCGCTATATAACGCCACCGATTCAATGAATCATAGCGTTTAAGAAATTAAGTGGACGGCAAAAGGATTGCCAATTTTAGTGCGCCAATACCTCCTGTGATTTCACGGATGTATTTAACAACTAATGCAGAATACTAACTTAGAGACAGATCACTGATCTTCTTGAGTGGCACCAGCAATTAGATGCAACTAGGATGATCGGATCAGAGCAAGTTATCGCAAGTAAACTGATCCATTAGCTTGGATCAAATAAATGTAAGTAAGCACCGTATCAAACACAATTTGAACTATGTTTTTCTTTTTACCCACTTCCTTCTGAGGAAAAAAATCATAATTAATTTCAATGAAAAGGAATGTAATACTGCACAGTTACTCAAACCTCATCAAGAACTGGTTTTGTCCTGGTCCTTGAAAAAAAAAAGCACAGCTAGTGGAAAGGAAATAATAACTCACACCCATACAACTGAGGTATACATTGTACAGATACAAAATTACTTTGTCACTTTAACTATACACTGGATTATGTTTCGGACTTTCAGGGTGATTACTCCTTTAAAATGTACCATAGATAACACGTTATCAAACAACAAAGTTTTACCACATGTTGGGTATGAAAAATATTGGTTATAATGAGTAACCAAAAATATTATTACTATGTAAAAAAAGTCAAACAAAAAGTAGCGTATATGTAAGTAGTATGTTCCACATTTTGTAGCCGATTTCTTTGGTGACGACATAATTCTTAACACTTTTTATTGAAGTACATAACTTTTGTGTTGATATTGATTTAAGAATAATTAATATTATTTACTTAGTAATGTACAACAAACACTCTTTAATACGCATGTCACTCACACTTTTTTATATCGATGCCTAATATGTTTTCTCTTGACTCTCGGTAACAGCCACTTGTAAGTAACGTATTTAAACCTAAACACAGCGTCCCCCCCTCACTTTTGAGTCTATGTTAAATGTTTGTAATTCCCGTGTTACACTGGCCCCACATTGACTTCAAGTGGATTATATGTCATATTTGGATTTGAAAAGAAAGTGGCTAAATGGCACGTTTGAAATGTGTTCCTTGCCAACCTGCTGACGTATTATCATATTAATGACGGTGTCAATAGATCACTTCATACACTGTTGCTTTCTTGTCCCCTGAGCCTGTGACGATATACTTGTCATCTGCAGAGATGTCACAACTTAGCACTGATGAGGACTCCTTTGACTGGAAAAATAAATATATAACATGAAAGTGACTCAATACTTCCGTAAACCAGTGTAGTGGGAAGCATAAGATGAAAGGGAAGAAAATGACTGATGATGCTGATTGCTGATGCATGTGATAGTTTTTGGCAAGGTCAGCATGGTCATGTTTTACAATATACATACTTACATTTTGATATTTTGTAGTGTACTTAAATTAAATTGCTTGGCAACATTATTACATCCATCTAAACATCTATGTGGAGGTGCCTGTGTTTTAATTTTAATGTATTGTGGATTAAAAATCTACCGCCAACCGGTAATAGCCCTTTCAAATAAATTAGCTACGGTGCAAAACAATCTACAACCAGTTGGAGTATTGGAACCAGTTTTAAAATTAACCCCAATGTTCCGATTGATCTCTTCCCCCTGATGCCATTACATAACTATGCTAACAATCTCTGGCCCACACACATTTATCAAAAAATGTGATTTAAAAAATTAAATGCACACCAACAATCATAACTCTGTGTTTATGTAATGTTAATTTATCTTCATATGTTTTTTTTTATGATTTTGCTGTTCTCTTTGTTTGTTCATTATTGCTTTGATTTTGATGTATTCAATGTATTTTCAATTGATATTTTTCTGCCTAGATTGTCTGGTTGCCGCCCACTGGTGGAACTTGCAACTTGAGTTAGGTGTCCTGTATCATTGCTGTGATCAGTTTTTGACTTGAACAATTTAAAAAAATTATACATCTGATATAATTATATACTAGAGTCAAGATCTTTTGTACTAAATTGTTATCAAGATTTGAACACAAGAATGAAGGTTGAACACAAGAATGAAAATTCGCGTTCGGTGGTTTCTTCCGCGAAAGATTGATTACTCCCTGATTTGCTGTTCCTGATTTTTGGCAAACCTCATATTCGTTTGAGTGGGATCGTCTAATAAATCAGTTTTTTTCTTTTTGTTTTTCTTTTTTAATGTTTTTTTTCTTTCTTTCTTTCTTTCTTTTTTTCTTACTTTTTTTTCCTTTCCTTTTTTCTTTTTTTTTTCTTTTCTTTTCATTCCCCACCCTTTTTGTATATTCGATTCATTCATAAATTGCATTTAATATCCTTTTTATTTGTTATGTTATCAAATTTGTTGAGTATTTAATGCATTGTTGTAATATTACTATTTCAAATATTTACTTAAATGTAGTTCATTGTTGTGTCTGCATCTATGTAATTAGATTTATTTAGTTGTCCTCCTTTGTAAATCAGTTTTTATAACTGAATAGGATAGGCGTTAAATAAATAAATAAATAAATAAATAAATAAATAAATAAATAAATAAGATTGTGTAGGGTGGGGTCTGGGAAGACACAGAGAGAAACCAACATCTAAGATAGTGTCACATTACCTGGAAGATGGAGGCTCCATACGGTGTCCGCCAAGCATTCAACAAGTTGTCTTTTCCCGTGGAAACAAACCACTTGCCGCACGCTGCAAACTTGAGCGACAGGACGCAAGACTCGTGCAGATGTAACTGATACTTGTCGGGTTTGGCTGCATGTAACACCTGAGAGAAGACAAAAACATATTTTGTGTTACGGTATATACTAGGGTTGCCGTTCGATATAAATTTGCATATCGATAATCGCGTATGTGCAATCGATTAATATCAATATTTTTTACGTCGATCGATAATCGATAATCGAATAAAAATTAGGCCTATACTTTCTCGCATACCGACAGGTACGGTGAACCTTTTGTGAGTGCATCCTTTTGTTCATTCTATTTGTTCAAAACGGGGATTTTCCACGCTTGTGGCGTCTTTCACGAGCGCACCCCCTACCCATGTGTGGTCGTACGGTCCCATGCCGGCTCGTGTGTTCCTTGTGAAGGTCGTGCTTCTCGGAAATCTTAGTTCAGTGAAGTTTCATTTCAGCTTTTGATGTGATTGTCGTTCATTTAATCATTAATTTACGAGATATTATCAGTAACTACGTATTCAATGCTCCGATATTTATTACGTGACTAGATGAATAATAGTCAACATTTCTTTGGAAGACACGTAATTGGTCTGAGAGAACTGATAAGATAGTATTATACTAGCACTACGGAATTAAGTAAAGCGCTACCGAGGGCGCAGAGTGGGGAGGAATGCATCTCGATAAAATACTTGTTGACCTTAAGCAATGTACTACAATATCGACTGTGATGCAGAGGAGTTGAGCAATCGGCGCCTGATCGGCGCGGGAGTGCAGCTGCCTGGCAACACATGCACGCCATGCAAATGCCTACACTGCTGCAAGGCAGGGGCGATGCGTTGCGCTTTGGACTTCGCGACTTACGTGTGTTGTAGATCTTGCTGTGGACGAATTTTTCACGGAATAAAGCGATTAATGACTTGAGTGGAAATATTTTATGAAGTTCGGCAGAGCGAGCGGTTAATTACAAAATTACGGACAGGCGAGCTATTCGATTATCGATAATCGATTCGTCGAACGTTTCGGGAAATAATCGTATCGATCGATATATCCATACCAAGGAAAGGAATAAAATGAAATTATAATTTTCACAGAGAGCAAAATAATATTGTTATTCAATACAGCATACATATTACTGTATAATAGTGCTGGGCTATGACATATCATTAAATTATCGATATCACACAAAAAAAATTTGATTTGTTTTCGATATATCGAATTGTAATTGTTTGTAAAAAAAAAAAAAAAAAAATCAAAATTTTTCAAAAATCAAAAAATTATTAAAAGAGTGGGTCTATTTTTCACAATTTGTGGCCAAATAGGGTTGATAAGGTACATATCACCGTAAGCCTATATAACGATTTTTACGATCTCACAATCGTGTTTTAAGATCCGGCACCTCCACCCAGTCTTGGGGACGCTACTTTTAAAAAGTAGCATGCTATCGCTAACTCTACATGCCCCGAAAAAGGAGCTTCGCTACTTTTTCGCTTCTTTTTTTCAGATGTAGCGACGCTACATTCGCGCTACACAAGAAATATAGCAAGCTACTTTTCCGCTACATGTTCGTGTTTAATCGGGGGGTGTCGAGATCTCAAATTATCCCGTTTTTAAAGCCTTTTGACGTCATGCCGCGATGATTTTTAACTCCATTTATGTCAACTCGATCGTGATCAATCATCAAAAGCACATAGTTTGGGTTTCCATTGTGATAGAATGCGTTCTTTCAACGTTTAGGCTAGCTAGGCCCTAGTCTTTTAAGAATTCTAGGCCTAACGATCAACAATCATATTGCATTTCTTCTTTTCAACAACGTGTTATTCGCGGAATCACTGCAGAAGAATGCGACAAACAACTCCAGCCATAGGCCTACTGGTGCCGGACAATAGCCCGGAATGTCCCAAGGGAGGGGAGAATGACACTAATCACTTCATTTTAATGTGCAATTCAGACGATTGGCGTAATTATTGAGAGGCTTATGCACTAAATCAATAATACGACTTCTAATAATTATCGTGGATACATCTTTGTTTACGACCCTGAAATAGCACTCAAGATGCACCACGCAATTTAATAATCACTGCAATATTTTTGGTAAAGTCAGCTCACACGATGTGACAGATCGGCGATCGCTTGCATCCTTCGGACGACGCAGAGAGAGAGCGCGAGAGCGAGAGGCTCGCTCTCTCGGGGAGCGAGCGAGGGAGATAATGTGCAAGTGAGACGAGATTACGGGCCGGTCTACAAGGCAAACACATGACGTGGCGCGGCGGGCGTTACAAGTTAGTTTGCAGTGCCGACTTTTGACTTTACGTGGTACTGGGACTGCTGGCGCCGGAACTTAAAAAGTAGCGCAAATATCACGCTAACACTACAAAAAATTGTAGCATGCTACCGCTACAACATACCCTCTTAATAAAGTAGCGCGCTACTGGCTCCGCTACACATAAAAGTAGCATGCTACATGTAGCGCGCTTCTCCTCAAGACTGCCTCCACCATATTCCATATTTATTTATATATTATTTATATATTTATTTATATATCCACCATATCCACCAGCCAGGTTAATTTAATTTCGACTACCTACCCGGCACCTTCACCAAAATTACGAAATTTAGCAGTTTTTATGTAAATTTCGATATGAAGCCAAATATCGATATCGAAAATATTTCCAATTTTTGATATCATATCGAAATATCGATTTTTTTGCCTAGCTCTACTGTATAATTTTGTCAGATTCTGTTATACACTTTCTCTTCGGAGAAGCTACATCAATGCTATGTATACAAGATCAATGTGAAATTCAAATAACGTATTATTAATTGGATGGACATTATACAAGCTCGGTCAAAACCTGAACAAACAGCTTTAACCAACATATTGGTAATATAAATGTGAACTTGATTAGCAAATACAAATTGATATACTAGGTAGGCCTAGCTATACTAAATTTTTTATTTAGCATCATTGCTAGACAAATTTCATGCAAAATGGTGATCTTTCAGCTGTCCAAATACATGAGCAGTAGTAAGTAGCAGGCATTGGAGGAAACTTTACGAATACTTATACTTGAAACTTATAACTGAAAATAAATTATGCATTTTGCTATTAAAAAGTACAACTTTTATTAAGCAGGGCCACTCTCTTTGAATTATTTGAGGTAATTAGAAAATAAAACCCCACCTCCACATTCGAGTTCTCCATGCCAACGGCAAGCCACTCCCCGGCCGGACAGTATCCCAGCGAGAAGATCTGCGAAGTGAAGTCGTGTTGTTGCAGTTGCCTTCCCTCGCGCAAGTCCCACGACCGCACAGTGTTGTCCAGCCCTCCCGTCCACAGCTTGGTCCCGTCTGCCGAGATGTCTATACACGACGCGCCGTCAGTGTGACCTTGGAACTGTCGCACCAGCGTCTGGTTGTGGAGGTCCCACACGGCAATGTTGCCGTCGGAACAACAGCTGAAGCAGACCTTGGAGTCGGGGCTGATCGCGAGGGCGTAGCAAGCGGGAGCGCTCGAAGTCAGTTCTGCCTTGATGCGGGGGGTGGGCGAGGCTAGATCCCAGATACTCAGATTGCTAGCCTGGAAGAACAATAGAAACAATTAATACGATCAGATAGAATAATGAAATCCCTTGCCAAATATAGTCTACTCAGTAGTATACAAAACTTTACACTTAACAGTGAAGAATAAAGACAAGTAACATATTTATTGATCGACAGAACAGCCAAATCAATAAATATGTCATCATCATGTATGTCATCATCATGGATGTCATCATCATCAAAGTTTGAAAAGACAAGTTTTTTTCAACACATTTTTGCAGAAGGTTTTTAGCTATCTACATGTAGTTTTGTGGTTTAATTCCATATTTAATATAATTTGCATTTGATTTGCAGAAAAGGAAGGAAAAGAAGTTGTTTAAGGCATTACTGCAGACTCTTTTAGGTGAAGCTAGTTTTGGGTGACCCTTATGGTTGAGGCTAGCGCAGTCACCCAATCTCCAAAGCCACCCAACACATTCTGTATCAAATCATACTTGTTAAAGGGCAATGAGTTCGACAACAAACAGAATCATGTTCAGTATTTATCGTGTGACGTGACACGATCGGACAAAAAAGTGATGCACATAGCGGAACTTTGCAGTTTGCACTCTTTAACAAAATACTTAGAATTAGGGATGCACATCGTGACATCAATAATTTTTTCATTAACGATTATCGAAATGGTAATGTCAATATCGATTTTACCAGTAAATAAATTCAAGCCCGTTCCGTCCTAGATGGAATCTCAAATATGGTAAAAAAATGTTAAACAATACAATCGCATGCTACTCGCTGCCTCATCCTATATGTGTTGTCTTTGTTTTTGCTTCCCGCTATCGGCTAAGTTGGTTTCCAAACAAAAATCTCAAGTAAGACACCTTGTGAGTTTGTGGGAAATACGAATTACATGTTTCGGGCCGTTTTCAGCCAATTATTGATATTTCGATTATCGAAAATGACTTGATAATCGATTATCACCATTTTATCCAATATTGATTATCGATCGATAATATTGATTATCCTTAGCATTCCTACTTAGAATATAATAAAGTTACACACAAATTTAATAAAATCCTGCACTTGTTTCCAAATTTGATACCGCAGTTTACAACATTCCGAAGAACGAAACATATAGGTACTAATAATAAATGAATTAGGGGTGTGCGAGTAGCACTTTTTCAAGTCGAGTCGAGTTCGAGTTCGAGTAGTAAAAAACCAACGATCTCGAGTCGAGTTTCGAGTAGTGCATTTTTTTTTTAATACTGTACATGGACCAGTAGCGGAAAAACAGGTCTAAATAGCGCTGAATGAAACTCCACATCACCTTTTAAAATAATTATGAAGGTACTATTTTAGTATGCAAAGAAAAAAAAGGCCAAAACTACCTCTGTCCCTCTAGCACGTACCACACAACAGTACGCAGTAAGTAAAGCGATTTGGCATAGCCTAGGCCAAGTTTCATTCGGTGCTACTTAGTAAATATCAGTGGGTTTGTAGGTAAAATAAAATAGTACTCATTTAATGATTTCATCAATTAAGTCATCTGTAATTTTCAAACAAAATGACAGTCACAGACATGACATAAAAATTTGATAATGCATGCCCAAGATATTCTCGATTTCGGAATCGTCTTTTCTTTTCGGAACATATTCGGGCATATCTAGAAGAGAAAAGGTGATGTAGAATACTGATTGCTAGGGCTGTGCAAGCAGCAATTTTAAAATTTGAGCAAGATCAAGCAGAAATGAGAATTCCTGCTTGAATTTCGAGCGAGATTGAGCAAAATTCGAGATCGAGCAAGACTCGAGCGAGATCAAACTAATATCGAGATTGAGATCAACATAATAATATCAAGTAAAATGTTTTAAAAATCACCTCATTAGGCCTAGGCCCTACCTGAAAGCCCAAAAACGAGGCATTTTGGAAAAGCCATCTCCAGAAGTAGGCCTAGGCCTAGGGCCTAGCTAGGCCACAGAGCTCAGTGGCCTAGGTTCCCTGGCTTATCTCGCACAATAATAACATTGCAAGTAGTAAATACAGCGCATTCTTGTCATAAATGTCCAGGGATTCTTCTGATGTATTTTTAATCATGTGGGGAAAACGTTTTAGGGGTAGGGCCTAGGCCTAGATCTATGGCCTAATCTAGGCTTGTAACCAACCAACAAGCAACTTCCCGACGAAAAATCATAATAAGATCGATCAAATTAAGCGGCAATGCAACTTTCATAGCCAAACCTGAAGACAACACATCAAAATCAACATTAATAATAGTTTCTTATGATCGTAAAACTGTTTAAAAAATACGCGTCTTGGTTAGGTAGGCCTAGCCCTAGGCCTAGCCTAGCCCCTAGCCTAGGCTAGGCTTGCGGGATGCTACACTTGGACTTGGACCGTCAACATTGTCTATATTCTCCGTGATAAGTTGTTCACTTGGTTCTATCACTATAAAAAAATGATGCATTTATGCAATTACGACGATTAAACTGTGAAGTGACGCCGTGACAACAGCGTGAAAATCGTAAAAACAAACAAGCAAAGCAAGTATTGAAAATGGCGTCGCTACTAGCTCGTCATCATAGCAAAATTCGACCTGTCGACTTAACAATCGATTCTTACGCGATTTTGATGGAAGCGCTACCTGTTGGATAAATCTGAACATTTTGTAGTCGGCGGCTCAGTCAACAAAAACTACTCGACTCGACTCGATTTTCGTAAAGTACTCGAACCACTCGAGTCGAGTTGCCACTACTCGACTCGACTCGAATTTTCGAGTACTCGCACATCCCTAAAATGAATACAAGTAAGTAAAGTGTACCTGTACAAACTGACACAAATAAATTGTAGCACTACAAAATACAGGACAAGTTCACTCACACATCACAATAGAATTATTAATGCACAACGCAGAGCTTAATTCTCGCTTCCAGTGACCTGCCCCCAGTGGTCAGTAACAAACTCGGATCTGGGTGTTGATTTTTACTATGAAATTTGAAAAAGGTGTGTTCCGTAGCATTCCACCAGAAAAATAGTACTAGTACTGGGATTTACTAGAAGAAAGTTTCTCATTGTATTAACCATAGTTCTTCTCTAAAGGTCGCGTGACCAATGCCATGCAGGCTGAAACGTTTTGCCTTTGTGTATAACCGTATTGTCCTGCCACTCCTGAATATAGGCCAACCTTTTTTCAAAATTTTAAAGTTCTTATATATGCATGCTTATGCAGTATGTATTTGTAATATTTCTACAAGATAGTAAGGCGGTAGGCTTATTTCAGGTTTGGCCGCACAGCCACCTATGATTTCCAGATACCTACGCTGTTAAAACTCCTTTCCCACTCATTCACCCAGACGATGTCCGCTAAATATAAATTCATTAAAACAAGTAAAAGTGTAATAATGCAGTGATAATGCACGAACCTCTCCTCCAACGATCAGTGTCCTTCCATCCGGTAGGAGTTTCACCGACCGGATGTAGTTATCCCGTTCCAGACAATCGAGCTGCGACACGGGAATCTTGGAATTCGGCTGACTGATGTCCCAGACCTTGACGCATCCCTTGCCCCCGGTGTAGACGTACTTGGTGGGGTTGCTAATAGTCACGGCACACACCACCTCGCCGTGACTGAGCGTGTTGATCTGCCGCGCGTGGCGGGGAATACCGGGACCAATCAGGGCGTCCGTTGGGAAGGGGACCGGCTGAAGCTGTCCTTCTCCGTTCATATGAAATGAGTAAGCACTGAAACAAGTGTAAAGGTTGCAATCTTGATTGTGTCACGTCTGAATTACTAAAGAAATGGTGCAATTAACTTAATCCTTAGGCTTAAATGCTTAATTTTATCTAATAATGGTATGGTACATGACATGAAATTGTTAAATGCATGTTGTAGAATATGTCCAAGTATTTATTTTTCATACTTTTTAGTATTTGATTTTAGTATGAGGTGATCGGGCTCTTAATAGGAGCAAGAGGAACGATACCGGATTTTTTTGTTAAATTTTGCAAACGTTTTAGACTAAATGCGAGTTTTATTTATGACTTGGTGCTCCTTGCTTTAAAGGGATCGATTTTGATTTTTAGAAATCATCTAAATGGCCAAAGCAAGAAGTAACAAGTATAAATCAGTATTTGTTATTTTTATACGTCACAAATCATACTTCTCACTTCATTTTTCACTTCATTCCATTTTTCATAATCTGTAAATATATTTTACTTATTGTTAAACGTATTGTATAAATGTAAATTAATTAATTTTTGTTATTCTGTGTCTTTAAGGCAACCTTAATGTAAAGGCAGAGCTTTGTTTTAAAATAAAGTTGTACTAATATAGGCCTACACATTATTTGTGCAAATTAATGTATAGAATAATAAACAGTAGATTCACTATAATTTATTTACTACTAGGTGTACATAGTATTTTTTTATTATATCATTTAATTCATGTGCTGCGGTACAGAAGTTAAAGGTTAAGATGGAAGATCCCAGAGAACTCGTTTCGTCGCTGGGATTTTGATTGACAGGGGTGTGAAAGTAGGACCGTACTTTTGCTCCTACGTCAGCAAGTTTTTGGGCCAATCATGGGTAGGTTTCTAGTTTCTGTGCAGTAGTCTTTTGTTATTTCAAATATTTGTTGACAAGCAGTGAGCTATTTAGCTAGCTGGACCTTCCTGGCCCGAGCAGAGTGGACAAGAGGTAGATCGTATCTATCTAACAGTCGCTCGACCTTTCTATTGATGGTCTCGAAACCATCCAATTAAATTATTTTCGCTTGAATAGAGTTAAATCCTTCCTTCCTTTCATTACGTAAACTGTTGTAATTTACCTTTTAAATGCCCTTTAATGTTGAAGATTTTAGCTTAAATGTTTCACTGAAGTAAAATCAACACGAAAATGTTTTTGAATGCTAAAAATTGATTGAAAACTAAGAACTTAACAGTATAATATACAACATACTTCTTCATCAGAAATGCTAAGAATATTATGTAAACATTGTTAGTTCTCAATCAATTTTTTGCGTTTAAAAACATTTTCGTGTTGATTTTATTTCAGGGAAACATTAAAGTTAAATTCATTAACATTTAAGAACATTTAAAAGGTAAATAACAACAGTTTATGTAATGAAAAGAAAATTAATTTATCTCTATTCAAGTGTTTAGAGACCATCAATAGAAGGGTCGAGGATAGGTAAGATCTAAATCTTGTGCACTCTGCCCGTCAGAGGAAGTCTGTCACTCTCGGCCTATTATGAGCACAATAGCCTCAATGTACCTGATCTGCTTCTGGAGCATCTTCACCCATTTCAAATCTATTGTGATGAAAATAATTTATGCAGCGAAATATTTTTTTTATAATTGCCAATATTTAATAACGTGGTTCAAATGAGTAGCTTGAGTTTTGAAATGTGTTCTTTTCCCTAGTGTCTACGATCAAAACTGACTGAAATATATAAAGATTACTTTTTTACGCGCTTTTTTATTATAAAAATATATTATAGAATCAGTATCCGTAACTCAGTCAGTTTTTATCGTAGAATTTCGTCCAAAAAATGAAATTCAGATACACGCTTAATATTTTAACAACGTAATTAGATTTTTGCAATTAAACAAAAACAATCAATACATAAATGTATAAATAGAACAATAGAACTGGAAGAGAAGACAGCAGGACGAAAAACCCCAACTTCCTGAGAACTTCCTTCAAAGATTCCACCCATAGATAACAAAAACACACTGGACCCTGCTAAATAAAGAGGAGCGCCTTCACCCATTTCAAATCTATTGTGATGAAAATAATTTATTAAGCGATTTTTTTTTATAATTGCAAATATTTAATAACGTGGTTCAAATGTGTGGCTTGAGTTATAAAATGCGATTTTTCCCCTAGTGTCTACGATCAAAACTGACTGAAATATATAAAGATTACTTTTTTATTATTAAAATATGTTATAGAAGCATTATCCGTAACTCAGTCAGTTTTTATCATAGAATTTTGTCCAAAAAAATGAAATTCAAGACACGCGCTTAATATTTTAACAACATTATTAGATATTTGCAATTAAACAAAAAATATCAAAAAATTAATAGAACAATAGAACAGGAAGAGAATAAAATAGGTATAAAACCCTCAGCTTCTAGGATGGTCTATTTTACGACTACACGCGACAACCCTTCAATATGCATTTACAGTAGAGGGGGGGGGGGGGGGGGGGGGGGGGGAATTGAGGAAGGAAAAATGCACACAGAGAGTGTTTAGTATTGTTTGATCTCCATGCATCACCCTCACGTCTCGATTAGCACCGTTGCCAAAATATGAGACGCAACGCCGAAATATTATCAAATCATCACAAAGAGTGAATGAGTTGGTAAATTAGGTAGTTGGAATGAAATTCATTACAATCAATTTCTTGTAATTCCTTATCTGTGACCATCCTTGTACCATGATCTGTGACCATACTTTTATTGTAATTAATTATAAAAAAAGCAAACATCAGGGGATTAATTTTGGAATTGACTACAAATTAGAACAAATCTCAACAATTTTTTTAACTGATAAATATGCCATATGCAATGCGTAAACTCCGGGACAAATATAATTGTTACTATCGGTATATATTTATTGGATGAGCGAAGCGAAGACTTCAATTTGACTTTGTGTTGTTTGTTTGTTTTTTTTACTTACGTTACCCCAAGAAAAATAGCTCGGGTGTTTTGTTTTTGTTAGTTTTTTTGTCTGTTTTTTTCGCTCTCTACCGGGCAAACGGCATATGCGATCTTGATGAAAATTGGAGGGGACCTTCGAAATCTCTGAACTTAGAGCTGTATTGTTTTTGGGTACAATCGAAGAAATATTTCTCATAAATATCGTACTTTTACGATTTTTTTTCGATTTTTAGTGCGATATTTTCGTGATATTTGGCAAACGGCTACTCCGATATTGATGAAACTTTTTAGGAACGTTTAAAATCACTGAAATCATATATGTTATGATTTTAGAGACATTATAAAAAAATATTTCTTATAGAAATCGTACTTTTTACGATTTTTTCTCCGTTTTTTAAAACAATATTATCGTGATATTTGGGCCGATTTTGACCAAACGGGTGGGGCTACAACGTTCATATTTTAAATTGACATAAATATTATGGTGATTTAGTGCCTCTTGAAAGAAAAAGTTGAAAAAGTTGGTCAAAATTCATAGAAATAAAGGTTTTAATATAAGTCTTTTACAGGTGTATAATGAACAAGTAATATCAAGTAACTATATTTTCGTGATATTTGGGCCGATTTTGACCAAACGGGTCCGGGGCTACAACGTTCATATTTTACATTGACATAAAGATTATGGTGATGTAGTGCCTCTTGAAAGAAAAAGTTGAAAAAGTTGGTCAAAATTCATAGAAATAAAGGTTTTAATATAAGTCTTTTACAGGTGTATAATGAATATCAAATAAATAAATAAAATAAATAAATATCAAGTAACTATAGAAAAAGTAAGGAGATTCCACATAAAAACGTAATCATTGGACAGAAATATTCCAAAAAAGCTCATCCATCAACGCGACTGAAAAAGCGCTCGCGAAGCGGCCTTGTATATATAAATATTATTTACGATATAAATTTTGTTGGTACCAAATCAACTCCACCCCACCCCCGATACCCCAGACAACACCACATAACCATACAACGCTCATCGACTTGTGAACTTGGTTCAAGACGTGCTTCAGGACAAGGTTTTTTTTCTTTGAAGTTTCAAGTCCTGCATGATTGTTGGATAGCAGGTATAATGTTTACAAATCTGCAGCTAGCCACCAGCCACCCTTTCTTGTGGAATGAATGGTCTCTCTCGCTCTCTCTCTCTCTCTGTCCGTGATTCTCGCTCGCGCGCCCAAGAAACATGCAGGCTGTTGTGGTAGTTCAGAGACTTTGCTATAGAGGGCACAACTTTCGCACCAAATTTTATCCAATTTTACATTTAAGATTATCGCTTGTCTAATTAAGTTACGGCTACGAAATTCGTAATTCTTTCTAATTAGAACCCCGAATAGATGCCCTAAGAATTTTTTTGTTAGTATTTGGACCCATTAAAAAGTTGTCTTTAAAAATTATTTGCTGATAAGCCAACGAAATTTTAAGAAATCTGAACAAAACGCACTCATTTGACAGAAGTTCTCTGTACGAGAAAAAAAAATCATCGGTATTGATCTATTGGTCTAATAGTTATATACAATTTACTTTACCACTACAAAATCAACAGTCCTCCTTCCTCTTAAAGTTATTTTACATCAAGGAGGTGAATGTCAAGTGTACTGAGCAGCACCTCCAAAGAACTTCAGGTTGGATGGAAGATAAGGCTTCACTAGCCTTAATCCCGCCTTAATAAAGACCTTAATCAAATCAAATCATTGATGTAATTGGTCTCTTTTTAAATGTACTACAAAGTACATAAATGAATTATTGTCTCTTTTCACTGTTTAGCCAGTTTTGGTAATATGTACCCACACATAACAAAAACTTGTAAAAATACAGCCAAACCTTACACACTCAAAAGAAATGAGATCTAAAAAAAAGGGCCAAGCTCATCTACCCTTCCACATTTGCGCATTCTTAATTCATAAACGTACAGTGTCCCGTAACAACACCCTTGAAAAGCTTGGCAAAATAGAATTTGCAACTGTTAATTTAAACGTAATAATAGTTCATCCAAATTCTTTTTTTCTAATTACCCTAATTTTAACGTAATGGTCATGCAAATTCTATTTTGCCAAGCTTTTCAAGGGTGTTGTTACGGGATAATGGGATACCTTGCGAATGTGATGCAAGATACATTGGTGAAACCAAGAGACCTTTGATGGTAAGAATAAAAGAACACAAGAACAATGTGAAACAACATAAGATTGATACTTCAAAACTCGCAGAACATGTTTATGAAAATCATCATCATATTAATTGGGAAGACGCTTCAATCCTTGCACATGAGTCTAATGCCACAACACGGAAAATTAAGGAAGCTGGTTTGATTTCATGTGTGGCCAATACAATCAGTGTGCCTAGTGTTAATTATCCAGCCATTTGGAAAAGTTTCTGTCCATCAATTTCATCACTAGATCAATAGCTTTATTTCATACATCAATAACTGTCCAACTTGTCAATTTAATGTTCTGTTTTTTGGTTTTTTATTTTTATTCATAATAAACTTTTTTGTTAATAATTTGGTACTAATGCACAGCCATATTTATAATAATTTGTGAAATGTTTTTTGTCCTGTCTGTTGTGGTTTTTTAATTGTTAATTTTGTTTGATAAAGATTTCTGTAAAGAAATCGAAATATCACATAAATAAATATTTTGTTAACTAACAGTGAAAAAGTCCAATGATTTATATTTATAACGTTACTACCTGTTACATAGTTTCATTTTTTATAAAAAGGGACACTGTACGTTTATAAATTAAGAATGCGCAAATGTGGAAGGGTAGATGAGCTTGACCCTTTTTTTTAGATCTCATTTCTTTTGAGTGTGTAAGGTTTGGCTGTATTTTTACAAGTTTTTGTTATGTGTGGGATCTCATTACTTTTTCAAGTTCCATTGCAAAATTATTTGTTAAAATATAATAAATTTATCAAAGTCGATTTAATTGCTATGGTAATACCAATTAACAATAGAATGAAAAAATATAGTGGTACAAAGACTTGCTTTTTGTAAACAATGTAGGCGATTATTGTCACGTAACTATAGTTACTTGTTGATTGTTGCCTGTATAAGGCTTAAATAAATAAATAAAATAAATTGTATTTAGAGTCTATCCACTCAGTTATATAACTGATTTTCAGTGGAGGACTTTAAATCAAAGCGACCAAGCCAACCCTGTAGGCCCCGACGCAATCGACGAGTGAGCGATAACCAACCAAAGATCGATATTTTTAATAGGAAATATAGCAGTCAGTGGTATGGACAGTGCGAACACCCGCGAATCAACGCCATTGGAAAAAACCTTTATGCAATTTGATGGGAAACCTTTATTTGGAAGCCTTCCAGCAATTTTAAACTGTTTTCTTTCAAAGGGAATTACATCACTATTACCTTAATGTCCATGTAAAATATGAACGTTGTAGCCCCACCCGTTTGGTCAGAATCGCTGGGCAATTGAAACTGACGAATTAGATAGTAGTAGCCAGTAGTAACTAACGTCCTTAAAGTGATTTTGAGCATGTTTCAAGTATATTTTCACCAAGAAGGAATGCTCGTACCCCAACCAAATTTGGCATGTGTTGTCGGGTACCTAAATCCCCTTGATTTTGATAGTTTTCAAGTTAACATCACGTTTCATGATGGCTGGGTGACACCTCGAAATCACCCCAACTCTGCTTGCTGTAAAAGGTACCCGAGTGTGTAGCGCACCGCGGCTTGGCTGCGGCGCCCTAACGGGCACCTAAGATAGGAGTTAAAAATATTGTTAATATTTTTATATTTGATCACTAACAACAGGTATTAACCCACAAGTGTTAGGTAACTAAAACTAAACAATTAAGAATACATACAATTTAAAACCATACAAATACGATAAACAAAACATTAAATACATGAACAAGTAGGTACTATAAAATTAAAAATTTTCAACAATTTACAACAAGAAAAACTTGAAAAACAAAACTATTAATATAAAACAGCTGAAAGGCCAAGATAAATGAAAAAACAAATGAGGTTATAAAATTCAAAACTGGTGAAAACGTGATAAGGTGACCAGAGTGATAAATGAGTCATGTTGGTAAACTGGCATAAACAGCTGCTTTACGGTAAATGAATGAAGTTTCATGTGGTTAATGTCAATTGAATTTCTGTATTAACATGGCCAATAATTTGTTGTAGGTGCCTTGAATTCGGTTGATGGGGTAAAATTTAAAAACATCAATACGAGTACATGTAATTTTGAAGGGGATGTAATTTCTGTAAATCTTGAAGGGATGTGAAAGTTTATATCTTGAAGTAGGTCCGTGTCGATGAATTTATGCAGAAGAAGTTTGTAGAGGAAATTTTAACTTGTCACTTGGACATTTTAACAAAGTGACAACAGTAAGTGAATCATGTACACAAGAAAAGTATGCAAATATGTCTACTTTTTACCGAGTGGTTGTAATCATTGTAATTATTTGCCATTTTAAACCTGAATAGGATAGACATTAAATATATCAATGACTAAATAAACAAACAAAAAACAAAAAAGCTATACTTACGGTTTTCCTCCAGGGATTTGCCCCAGACCACCATTCGAAACAAGGCCAGGTGTTCGGCAAAGAGAACTTTGCTCATAGTTCATCTGCAGAAAGAAAACCAATAGGATTACCATTGAAACATACTCAATGCTGCGCTGCACAAAGCATACTTACTCACATGCCTAATTGATTATTGACTTTTGAATTTAATAATAGATATTAATAATTATCGATTTAATAAAGCAATGGTGGTATAAAATGTGTGCACCTTCAATGTAGATTTTGTTTTAAAGCCTACATGCTGTCATTATAGAAGATCTATGGTGTTTTCAAGGAAGATTAAAAAGTACTAATTAATAATTATGCAAGATGTGTCAATTAATGCTGCAGTGTGGTATGCTCAAAGTTCTGGACAAACAGAAGAGGCTAACAAAATAACTCCCATCAAATTGCATAGTACCAGTAAATACTGAGCCCATTACCATTAAGTATGCAACAAACCACTGCATTGGTGTGAAACTGTTTATTTATATGCTTACTCTCAAAGAAACTTAGTAATTACTTAGTCAATCAGTCACTCAATACTAGAGCCCCGCATTTTTCGTAAGTGGCGGTATAATAGCTTTTACAACGAAATTGGGAGAAATTTGTTTTTATACCGAAATTAATGATTTTTAAGTGCAAAAAATACAAATATATCTGTATAATACAAATGGTGAATAAATGGTAAATAATACAAATGGTGAAATAACGCGTAATGGCACCTTGTCCAAAGCATTTGTAATGAACTAAAGAAATATTAATTTCATCGTATTGAATTAGAAAATTAACGTTATTAAATTTGCATTTTTAACTGACAAACACTGTATCAATATTGTAAGTCCGCTCTTAGCGCCGTATTAAAGTAAAGTATTGCTTTAACACTCTCCTGGCCACATTAAACACTGGAGTTCTCTCAGACCCGAGCAACGCTTTAGAACGCTCTGGCCGGGAGAGGGTTAACACTCTCCTGGCCACATTAAACACTGGAGTTCTCTCAGACCCGAGCAACGCTTTAGAACGCTCTGGCCGGGAGAGGGTTAAGATCTAATATTTTACCAAAATTGGTACTTTATTTACCGAAATATGCATATTTTTGTCCATTTTTAACACGAAATTAGGAATTTAATTCAACAAAATTCATAAGTTTTATTTACCATTTTATCTTGCCCTTAATCAATACCAATGATTAAAGTTAAACTAAGAATGTTTGCTCTACCAGGTACCTAAAATGCAGTCATATCTGAAGGCTAACGAGCTCTTTCATGCAAAAGCTTGGCTATTTGAAGTGCATCGAATGAAAAGCTGAACAGAAAACAACTTACCTTAAGGAAAGGTTTAGAAAGCATTTCTAGGGCGAAGGAACTGCTACCATCTTCAGGTCACTGTGGAGTGGTTGAAGACGAGAAATGAAAGACGGGGGCAGTTCTTTCACCCTGAAAATGCCGTCTATTATAGGGTGCTCTTTTAAACATATTCAATGTTTTGCACAGTAAAATGTAATTCTATCTAATCAATCAATCAATAAAAATGCACTAGAGAAGTCCTAGTAGTATTCACTTTATTGGATAAAATTTCACTTATTTGCTAACTAAGAATGAAACACTAAAGTACTTCGGTTTCCAATTAAAAACATATTCTTCCCTGAATCAAGAGAATAAAATTACGGTGAATGTTGTGATATTTCATAACGTCATGTAAGGCCTATATGTCATTAATCTATAATTTTTTCTTCATGCAAAAGATAACTCTACCAATAGAAATACGTAACTATTACGCTGTAAGTGAATTAATGGATCAAGAAATTAAGGACTTTTATGTACAGCTACAAAATCTATCTCCAGCTTACTTAAAACTTGAAATGTTTACTGTTATACTATCAAACTTGTTTATGGAATGTTTAATTTGAGTGAAAATATTAGGTCTTATATATTATATTATTCATAATCATTATGAGAAATTATAATTATTTAAGTACTCATGAAAGTGTATGTATCTTTTGAGAATACATAGTGCTTATTCAATTAAAAAATTAAAATTCTTCACAAAATTATCTTTTATAATTTCTATTGATAACCCAGAAGTGATGAAAACAAACACTATGCATGACAAAATTCAATTGTTAGGAATTTAAAATTAAAATAGTAATTGTAAGGTGTTTTGTTTGATACTAGCCATTGAGGGCTGGGTTATAATATATTGATCACTGGTGTGCCAGTAATTAAAACTTACTCATGTATTTTCGGCATGAAAATGCAGGCAAGTGTATCTATGTATGTACAGGGCTGGACTGGGACTATACAAGTGTCACGGGACGCAAAATAAATTGGACCATGTGGTTGCTTGGTACAGCTGGGGTCTGGGGCGAAGCCCCAGCCGCCGGAGGTCGATATTTTTTTAGGTAATGCAGTAGTTTTGATTGCCTAAAATGCATTTTAAACACATTTCCTTGCGGAACGCGCGGTTGTTTAGTTCACCTGAATTAACTTCCGTTAATTAAACCACTATCTCAACTGGTGTAATACATTACTTTCGATCTGCAAAAAAACAAGAATTTTTATTGTTTTGGGTCACTTCCAGCACTCGATAAAATAGAGGCCGTTAAATCCGCCCCTGATCAATTTCTAGCCACCACGTTAGGCCCTAAGAGGTACCATTACCAGTCCTAAATTCCAGCTATTATGCTAGTAAATATTATTCGTAATGTTAAGTTGTGGCAAAATTTTAGTATTCTCATTTATTACGTGGATAAGGGATAATGTGATTTTCAATAAACGTTTTTATCACTAAAACATCGCAAAAGAAAGCTCATGTATTGATTGACTGTAACCCTTATTCCACCTGGCCACATTGGAGAAATGGAACTCTTATTCCACATTGCTCTTTAAAAGGCTTATCATGAAAATACTTTTTTAACTACACTTACAAGAATCACAAAGCTACCGATGTTTCACAGAAATCTCTTTGTTACTGCATATATATGAGACGAAAGCCCCATCAGTCAATCTGTGTTACTGTTACCACTCTTGGTGACAGTGACCGGCCCTGATAAACCCTTCTTTACATTCTCACGGCCCAGACATACCATGCACTGACAGAAAGGCCCCAACTGACCCGGCCAGATACGTACATATTACAAACATATCAACTACTAAAACAAGATGAATGGTGGTATTATGCCTGGGAGGTAATGAAATGGAAACTTTAATTTGAAAGTACTAAATACTATAGAAAATATTTATTTTATTAAGCAGCGATGGGCCGCTGCCAAGGTGGGCCGCGGCGGGCCAGTCCAGTCCAGCCCTGTGTATGATGTATGTATTAATGGATGGATGGAGTTTTCGTCAAAGAATCTAACATAGAATGTTTTACATTACTATAGTAAACGACCTACATTGACATAACAAAAATATATGACAAATGGTAAATTTAATTTTCACGAATAATAGGCCTACACTAGTCACTAGGGTATTTTTTATTTAGTTCCAACCTGACAAAACATGGTTACTTATGGTGTTAAAGTTGACAAAATCATTTGCAATAGTTGATCTGGTGTGCTCAAAAGTAAAAAATCACTAAACATGAGATGTGTCTTACAGCCTTCTATACCGGCAGAGAAAGTTAACGTTTCGCACAATATATGGGATGAATTTACATTACTGTATGACTCTTTAACAATACTCTACACCCTAACAACATTGGAGCACATACTGTTGGCATTTTAGTTAGGTTGGAACCAAGCACAGGCTACAAACGTCCTAATTACGAGTTTCAACGGGAAAGTAAAATAAAAAAATAAACAAAAATAAAAACAAACAGTGTCACAGTAGGTAATTTATACTAATTAATTATTTAGTATTTACAATCAGAAACTAATAAGGGTGGATAGAGAGAGAGAGAGAGAGAGATAGAGAGAGAGAGAGAGAATGGTGAAGTTACCATAGAAGTCCGTGAGTACGGGGAGGGTGTGACACTGTTGAATGGGCTGACATCACTGCTTCGACCCCCCCCAGCCGCCAGGGAGAAGGGAGGGTACGCCCCCTGGGCGGCAGATTTCACTCCACTGGAGCCGGGGGTCGGTGGTTTCGACGCTGGAGGGGAGGGCTTGTCGGCCTGAAAATGCAACATTTGCCCTGAGAAGTTGGAGGATGCTGCCACTTATCTATGTAGTACTACAGTATGCACTTTTTATATGGGCATGACAATGGGTTAGTAAGAATTTGTAAGTAGAAAGCCTACTATAACCGGCATACTTCTGACTCTTTTTGTACCTTACTAACAAAGCAAGGGTTATTAATTTATAATCTTATAAAGCACCAGAATGTCAGAAGTCATTGAGCTACCACTACTGGTGGTATAGTAGTGGATGTCTGCCCAGAATCTTGGGGATGGAGTTACGTACCGGTAGTGTAATTTTAGCATTATTATTTATTAGGAAGATCTCAGATGCTGTAAAAGTAGTGAAAAATAAGGGCAAATCTGTATGCATGTAACAAACATAATTTGGACCCATTTACGATAACGTGTATGGAGTATGCATTTACAAACACATTTAAAAGGCGGTATCTATATCAACCCCAAGTACAGTAGATTAAAACAAAAACTTTTCCAGATCTTTGTTTGTTGTGGGAGCTCCATATAAAATTATGTAATTTAGTAATGTAGTTAAACTATATAAGTAGGTGTAGGTATAGGAATGTCATTGAGCAACAAAAGATAGAGTCTCTTCAGGAGATTTTGGAGTCCATTCTTACTCTCAAAACTCAAGCCGCAATAAAGGCAAGAAAAGTGATAGTTTTAGTACATATTATAAACATCACCCCTTTCCCCCCAGCATTGAGGCAGTTGTTTTTAAAGTAGCGCATCACAGACATAGCCAACCTAAATCGTAATTCCTAAACAAACGTGCGATAGCGTAGAGGGAAGAAAGGCAGCCTGACTACACCTATGTCTGACTCATGTTCATTAATGTTGAGACAGTGTAAACGAGTACACGTATATGTTTACTGTTTCTCTAAAAACTAGGCCGCTTCGCGAACGCTTTTTTTAGTCGCGTTGATGGATGAGCTTTTTTGTAAGTTTTTAGTTTTCATGGGATCTCTTTACCTTTGCAAGTGCTTTTTGAACGCATTGTAGGCGATTGTTGTTAAGTTTCTATTGTTACTGGTTAATTGTTATTATATACCAAAAAGAAATCTCATATTAAAACCTTTATTCTATGGATTCTGGCTAACTTTTTCTTTCAAAAGGCAATACATAAGTAACCATAACCTTAATGTCCATGTGAAATATGAACGTTGTAGCCTCACCCGTTTGGTCAGAATCAGCCCAAAAATCACGAAAATAGGGCATTGAAAATAAAAAAAATCGGAAAAGTATGATATTCATGAGAAATATTTCTTCGATTGTACCCAAAAGCGTGGCAGGTCTAAGGTCAGAGATTTCGAAGGTCCCCTCAAATTTTGATCACGATCGCATATGCCGTTTGCCCGGTAGAGTGCGAACAAACAGACAGAAAAAAACAAAAAACATTGGAGCTAAATTTTTGAGGGGTCGGTGAAATTGAAGTCTTCGCTTCACTCATCCAACAATAAACACATGTAGCAATAATGTTGGGTGGGACTGTCAACCGGCTGTCCAAAGGTTTGCGGATGAGGTCCACCTACCCTTGGTTTTACTGTGATTGCTGTTGCACACTAGGCAATCTTCCTAGGTCAGACACTACTAAACATAATAGGCAAATATTTTTTAAGCTAACCAAAAACGTAGATGTGTGGAGTGTACACGAATGAATACATGCGCTGATAGCCAAGAGTGTACTTGTTTATGAAAGTACACGCATTTGACCATCCTTAGTTTCCATTGCACAGACTTCTGAAGGAACCGACTCCTTGAAATTGTATGACTACGAAAGAAGTCGATTTGGAATCTAGTACGTACTGGGATATCTAATAATATTCCATACAAAAAGTCTTTAGATTACATTGGGTGTAATAGCTTAGGTGGTAAATAAAGGACCCTGCACAAAGGTGCCGAGATCTTACATCTTTACTTTTCAGTGATGGGGTAGAACGGCTGGAGCTGGAACCACTTCGGCTCGGCGGCCGATCTCGCTCTGTCTTGGGGAGAATTACGGCTTTATCACCGTTCTCGCGGATCTCTCCGGGCGTTCCGGGGTGTTCCCCATTCGGGTGGGGGCTGCCTCCCTACAAACAGAAACCATATTAAACATCAAGCACAGACCAACGGCACTTTAACAGGGGGTGGGATAATGAAACATTTTCGGATTTTATTGGAAAATTAAACAATACAAAACAAACATAATGCTACATTTCAAGTTCTCATATAATTTACATCCATTACATGATGAGTTGTCAACCAACAAATGACTTGGGTAAGTGAGACTATAAAGAAACACTAAATTATTATAATATTTTCCAGTCAAAAAGCTAACAAGTTTATATCATTATTTATATTTCATATTTACATTTAATGACATTAATAAGTAAAATTATAAGCAACACAATAGGGCATACAATAAAACAACGTACAAAATATAATAAACACTTACATGTTTCAATATTGACAAAATAAAATAAAATAGTTTTAACCGAAGACTTGAATGGGTCGTAATACACCATGGAAGATGTTGAGAATATACCCGGTACTACAAAACACTAATAACTAATAAGACAAGTTAATTAAATTTTTTCAATAATTATGAGATATTTTTTCAAAAATATATTATTTTGTCTTATATATTCATTGCAAGTAAAATAATAATCAAAATGGATTCAATGTAAATAGCATTATTCACAACTAGTTCTAACGCGTAAAGCGCAAGGTCTTCGGTGTAATATTTTGTATTGCTGAGTATGTGTTTCAAATAGAACGTTCACAACAATTCCTGTAAGGTTTATGTTGTAGCGAATTACTTACAATCCAATTCTTACAACAAGGACGAGCCAATCAGAACAGTGAGCTGTGTGTGTGTGTGTGAGAGTAAGAAAAGGGAATGCATCTTATACGTAGGCTCACATTTCTTACGACTTACACCATGCGACTTAGACCTTGCACCTTATAAAATAAATAAATAAATAAATAAATTGGATTTAGAGTCTACCCACTCAGTTATATAACTGATTTTCAGTGGGGGACAGTAAATCAAAGCGACTGAGCCTACCCTGTAAACCCCGACGCAATTGACGAGTGAGCGATAACCAACCAAAGATCGATAATTTTAATAGGAAATTTAGCAATCAGTGGTATGGACAGTGCGAACGACCGCGAATCAACGCCAGAATCAACAAGGCCGATTCAGAACAACTCTGAATTTATTATGTGCTTCGTTGCCAAGACGGCTCCAAAGTCACCGTTTAAAAACTCCTAAGACACAAACTGATGGACTTAAGTCCAAATCAGAAGTTAAAAACCTTCTGACTTTGACGGGAATCGAACCCTGGACCTTCTGCATTGGAAGCAGATACGCTAACAACAAGACTAACGAGCCACACACCTTAGAACTAGTTGTGAGCATAGACCTAAAAAAATGAGAATGCTAAACAGGAACAGGATCACTGATGGATGGGACACAAAGGCCTGCTTCCTGCCTCATTCTGAAATTTTGTTCATGTGAACTCGGTATATCTAGTTGCTCCGAAGCAAGTAAGCAGCAGAGCGCGCGATTTCGACGGGCCAATGAGCGATCAGTATTTTAAATCGGGGACCGCTGATTGGCTTCAATCCACCCGCCGGTGACGTCAGCATCTGCTTCAGAACAACTATATAGAAACAACAAATAAATAAATAAAACTAAGATCCTTGACAGGATTACACCGGAGCATAACACTACGCTTACACCTTACCTCATTTGCTACGTCCACTACCAAATCTTGGTCACTCTTCTCACCATCACTTTCCTGAAACACATATCACCAATATGTATGGATCACACAGGAGCATTGAGACAACATACTCAGTCAAAACAATGTAGTTAAAGCTAGAGATGCACATGATAATCGATATTATTGATCAATAATCAACAATGGATATAATGTCGATAGTTGATAAACAAAATTCACTATCGATAATCGAAATATCAAATAATTGGTCAATAGTGGCACGAACCAAAACTCTAAAGACAGAGATTGTCTCACGTTGTGCCATGCACTGGCTGGGCTGGTGTCACACTCAAGATTTATATTTGGAAATGAGCTAGTCGATATCAAAAACAAAACACATGACATCGAAGACAGCGAGGCAGCAAATGGAACGCAATTGTATTGTTTTGACATACACTTGCTACACTTTGGGTTTGACTTATATGCACAGGAACAGGCTTTGTTGGTGATATCGATATTATCGATAATATTGCTTCGATAATGACATTACCGTTTTGATAATCGATAATGAAAAAAAGTATCGATGTGCATCCCTAGTTACAGCCAGGTGATCACAGTTAAGCTTGTATTGGTCGAGGGAACACACGCCTGTCGCTAACTGTAGAAAAAAACAACTAACGAGCGCCCTCTAAAACTGCTACCTACCAAAGAAGAATACTGCTATTTCATAATTTTAATTGGTATTTGCAAACAGCATTTTTTAAATTGAATATATATACAAATCATGCAAATGCTCCTCCTCCAAAACATTGACCCACCATTTTTCATTATTGGCAGAAGAAAGACGTAATAATAATAATAATAATAATAATAAAATATAATACTAACCATTACCAGGTATTGCAATAACATGATCAAATCAGTTATAATTGAATAAGTGTTTATTGGACTTAACACTGCTCTTTATCAATATTTATTTGTGATATTTCAACTTTGATTCAAAATAGTGAGAGCTGTTAGCGGAAAAATATTGCAAATCCGGATACCAGCGCCAAATTTTGCATGGGGGTAGATAAAAATATCAGAATTAAAAATCCGTCGGGAGGCAAGCGATATCTCACCCCCACCACCCAAATCATCCCCTAAAATTAGAATAATTCAAAGCTCTAACCCAAAAAAGAATTTTTATTCAAATTAGTTATTAAAATTATGTTTTAATGTGTTTTAACCCAATCGGTCTATTCTCATTTCCTGAACCTCATTTTGTCAACCCCCATCCCTAATAGTTTATATTATTTTTACCTTGATTTCCAGCATTCACCAGTGAGGCACCTAGTGAGTTATCAGCATGAAATTTGGCATGATGGTACATAATAACCTGAAAAATAATAATCTGCCGGGAAGCAAGCGATATTTCACCCCTATTGTTCTCTACCACCCTTAACTTTGGGAAAAATAGAAGGTAGTATTTAATACATATTGAATATTTCAATTGCTGATTAAAATTATGTGGCGATGTGTCATAGTCCAGTCAACAAATCATTCATACAAAACAAACAATTTTTTCACCCCCAACCCTAATAATTATACTTTTAGTGACGAACACTGTTAAGTAAGTTACCAACATGAAATTTGGCATGGTGGTAGATAAAAATATAAGAATTACTATTCCGTTGAGAGGCAAACGATATTTCACCCCGAGTGCCCTCTATCATCCCTTAAAATTAGAATTGGTACTAGGTCGTATTCTATACATTGTAATTATTAATATTATACAATAATATTACGTTCAAGCATGTTTCGATCCAATCAACCTAATTTCAGATGTTTTTTCTACCCCCACCCCTTATAGTGATTTTTTTAATCAACACTTACCAGCATGAAATTTGGCATGGTGGAAGATAAAAATATAAGAATTACTATTCCGTTGGGAGGCAAACGATATTTCACCCCTTGTGCCCTCTATCATCCCTTTAAAATTGGAATTGGGACTAGGTCATATTCTATACATTGTAATTATTAAAATTTTCCAATAATATTATGCTCATGCATTTTTTTGATCCAATTAACCTAATCTCATGTTTTTTCTACCCCCACCCCTAATAGTGATTTTTTTGATCAACACTTACCAGCATGAAATTTGGAATGGTTGTAGATAAAAATATAAGAATTACTATTCCGTTGGGAGGCAAACGATATTTCACCCCAATTACATCCCTTAAAATTTTAAAGAGTGTTCACTGATTCGGGTTTTTTTCATGGTTGGTTATCTGGAAGAATTTATTCAATTAAAAATCAAATTAAAATTCAATAGTTTTAGTTTATTTAAGGGGGCCGGCAGTTTGTATCTAGCGTATGTTAAATTAGCCATTACTGAGGTACATTTTTAAAAATAACCATACAAACGGGATTTTTTTTCCTAGTTTTAGAATTTAACTGTATACACTTACCATCTTTCATTACACCAAGTATGTAGTTGGAAACTATATTTAATTGTAATTAATTAGTCTGCGTAGTTAGTGTACATTTTTTAAATATTTTAACACTTGTTTGAATTATTATAATTAAAAGTAATATAAAACTGTTTTATTGAAAGGGGCAAAGTTTTAAGACTCAAAATATCTACATGCTCTGAAATTTTCAAGACATTTGCATGTATAGTTCCTGAGAAAAATGTACCTTTGTATTAAAAAATGATGTTCTGAGAAAACCTATGTCAAAGTTCCGCAACTTACAGTTTGTGCATTCCTACCCCATAGTCTGAACATAATCTCTAACTTAAAAAAAAATCCAAAACCCCCCCTAAAAAATTTCCATTTTTTTCCATTTTAATCTAAATAAGAGTAACTATTCAACACATAAATGAATTTAAAAAAATAGATAACTGAGATAATTACAATGTATAGAATACGACCTAGTACCAATTCCAATTTTAAGGGATGATAGAGGGCACAAGGGGTGAAATATCGTTTGCCTCTCAACGGAATAGTAATTCTTATATTTTTATCTACAAACATTCCAAATTTCATGCTGGTAAGTGTTGATCAAAAAAATCACTATTAGGGGTGGGGGTAGAAAAAACATGAGAAATTAGGTTAATTGGATCAAAACATGCTTGAGCATAATATTATTGGATAATTTTAATAATTACAATGTATAGAATACTAGTACCAATTCCCATTTTAAGGGATGATAGAGGGCACTAGGGGTGAAATATCGTTTGCCTCCCAACGGAATAGTAATTCTTATATTTTTATCTACCACCATGCCAAATTTCATGCTGGTAAGTGTTGATCTAAAAAATCACTATTAGGGGTGGGGGTAGAAAAAACATCTGAAATTAGGTTGATTGGATCGAAACATGCTTGAGCTTAATATTTTTGGATAATTTTGATAATTACAATGTATAGAATACGACCTAGTACCAATTCCAATTTTAAGGGATAATAGAGGGTGCTAGGGGTGAAATATCGTTTGCCTCTCAACGGAATAGTAATTCTTATATTTTTATCTACCACCATGCCAAATTTCATGTTGGTAACTTACTAAACAGTGTTTGTCAATTAAAGTATAATTATTAGGGTTGGGGGTGAAAAAATTGTTTGTTTTGTATGAATGATTTGTTGACAGGACTATAACACATCGCCACATAATTTTAATCAGCAATTGAAATATTCAAAATGTATTAAATACTACCTTCTATTTTTCCCAAAGTTAAGGGTGGTAGAGAACAATAGGGGTGAAATATCGCTTGCCTCCCGGCGGATTATTATTTTTCAGGTTATTATGTACCATCATGCCAAATTTTATGCTGATAACTCACTAGGTGCCTCACTGGTGAATTCTGGAAATCAAGGTAAAAATAATATAAATTATTAGGGATGGGGGTTGACAAAATGAGGTTTAAGAAATGAGAATAGACCGATTGGGTTAAAACACATTAAAACATAATTTTAATAACTAATTTGAATAAAAATTCTTTTTTTGGGTTAGAGCTTTGAATTATTCTAATTTTAGGGGATGATTTAGGGGGTGTTGGGGTGAGATATCGCTTGCCTCTCGACGGATTTTTAATTCTGATATTTTTATCTACCCCCATGCAAAATTTGGCGCTGGTATCCGGATTTGCAATATTCTAGTGTTTTTTCCCCTTTACAGCTCCACTAAAAGTCTTTTTTCAAACTGAAGGTTGACTTTTGAACAAAAGTCGAAATATCACAATAAATATTGATAAAGAAAGAGCAGTGTTAAGTCCAATAAACAATTATTTAAAGAATAAATACCTGTTCTACTAGTTTCTTTTATCTAACAGTTATTGGTTGTGTGTGAATTGTCAACAATGGCGTACGTACACCCTCGACCAGAAGTAAATCAAGGAATGGGTCTAGCAGATAGGCTACAACTAGACCCCTTGATTTAATTTTATAAGTCATGAGTAATTAATAATATTTTCCAACATTGAAAATAAATTCGATCATCGATCCCAGAAAAGTATGGTTGTAATAGGAAAATAAATAAAGTATGTATTTTGGAAAAGGGGGTAGGAGGCACGATTTTCCTGAGGCAGCCAATGGTTTAATTAATTAATAAATAGTGAATAGGGGGCTGGTAATATTTGTCTTGTTTTGTGTGATGGATTAGCAAATTAATAATAATTTATAGTTTGTAGTAAACCAACTACGCCACATGACAATTAAACTTAACTGCGTAGTAAATTCGGGGCGGGGGTAATTGCTGCAACAGGGTGGGAGAAGACTCTCGCCTCAAGCTGAAACTCGTGTCAGTCACATGAACCAGTTGGCACTATAAAGACGAAATCAATGAGCAAGTGTTGAAAGAAACGTCGTCTCATCTCATCTGTGGGCGTAATTAGACCCCCCCCCCGACACTCCCGTGCCACGGCACACGGATAACGACAACACAATCAAACTCCGAGATGATATTTGTCCTCGCTCGAGACTGACTGAGACGGAGAATGTATCGGGACACAATAAAACAAGATGACACAATACGACGCCTATTGATCGGGGCCATCCCATCCATAACGCGACCCGCGACAGACGTACATACAGAAGGGCTTTAGTTTTGATTTACGAAACTCGGGCCGGATTTATTCCGGAGGGGTATTAAAAGTGTGAGCTAGACCAACCACCTCGATCCCGGCGATTTTATTATGAGTTGACCTTTCAATGCACAAAGGGGACACGGCCTATCAGCAATAAAACTCTTTTTACAGCACGTTACGTATACACCAGGAAATATACATCGACTCTTGAATTGTGTGAAAAGACAACGGAAAGAACACTCTCCAAATAATATGCTCAATTTGGTTGATATAAGAACGTTAACTGGAGCTATACCAATAAATAGCGACCATTTGTTTACTTCGTTTGTTGTTTCACAATTGTTTCAATTGCCGACAAGACATGATGGTATGTTTGAGAAAATCTCCAATTAAATAGTCTCTCCAGTCTTGAACATCGGAAGACGGAAAGACACGAACAAGCACGCAACAATGACAACGACAAATAACACTACAGTCAAGGTCTTGTATTTGTTTGTATTGTAGGTTTAGAAGAAAGGAATAAGGATCAATGATCATAATGACTGAGGGAAATCATCATGTTTTGCGAGTGGATTTTAGTTTGATGCTGGGTTCATATTTTATGGGATTGCACTAATCGAGGAATAAAGAATGAGATATGATATAATGTGGGATGAATCTAAGCAACAGGGCAGACTCGTGCAGGACAGGTCCAGCCACAGGAGATTATATTCAAGAGGGCTGGGGAGGGGGAGGGGGAGAAGGTGGGTTATAATTTCCGGCCCACAAACCAGATCCACCGAAGATGGCTGTACAGTCATTCCAAGCGGCTTCCCCTACCCACCCCTTCATTGATTAATCGGTCTTGTTTACTGGCGTTTTGAGACAGATATTTAAATAATTGAATCTGTCTAGCCTCCGAGACACCCCTAACAACGATCATCCCGGATCGTTCCATGAAAAAAAGTATCATCAAGGAGTGGATAGCATTTTTAAATTACGATAATGTAATTTCGTGAAGTTACTTTGAGGAAATGACAAATTTCAGCCGCGATAACACGAGGTATTAATTCTCGCTCTTCGCGTCTCCCTCGAGACCGTTGTATTATTGACGGGTTGACTACGACGCCGGGGCACGGGGGCGTCGGCGGGGGCGGGGGCGGGGGGGCGGGGGGGGGTGGGGGCCGGGTGGGAGGGAGGAACTCATTTCCGTAATAAGGCGGTTCGTCGCGCGTAGTTTACATGTTGAAACCATTCAAACTTAATGCGCCAACCCCTTTTGAATACACCACCGAACTTTCGAAAGCTTCAAATTCAATTTCCAATCATATTTGCTGAAGACGAGAGAACCCGGTCTGCTCGAGTGTTACGGTGGGGGGAATACACCGCAAGTACATGGAAGCAACTTTGTAGACGGCCGAGCACATCAATCTCTTCCAGGCACGTCTCCCGAGCATCATCACGGACGTAGGAGACAACGCGCCTGCATGTTCCCCTGGGATCTTACAAGTGCTACTCTCTTCTCGCATCTAATCAAACCTAAGAGTCACTGGAAAAATTCCCTATGACATTACTCACACTCAGAGTACAGTTAGAAAGTCCGATGAAGAGAAACAAACTGTTTTTTTTTTTTTTTGTGTGAAACGATCACCCAAGGATACTGAAGATTCCTAGATTCTGTGTTATGGAATGATATACAATTTTCGTTTTTATTGTTCCAAACAGCGTTGAATGGCAGTGAAAATACTGTTGTCTTGTAAAATGTGTTTCCTGAATGAGTGACTATAGCAGGTCGAGAATTCAGTGGCAAGAATTTGTGATGATGCCACATGCATATAAGTGCCAAATTTGTTTTGGTCAAAAGCAGTAAACTCGCGGTGAAAATTATTCATAATTTGAGATTTTAGCGGTGTAAATTTAATAAATACCTGACTCAGAGTCTAGACCTTGATGATGATATTTTTGATGATTTTGAATAAGTATACTAACGCTGACAGAAACGTTGTCAAATGTCAAGAAAGTTGACAGTTTGTGCGTGCACGGTCACGGTCGGTATTATACCGTATCATTAACAATATCGTATAATGCACTGTACTAATTACCCCATCAGCGTAACTCGGGTAAACTGTTTCGAGCTTACGTCATCTTATGCCGACGAGTTTCATCACACTATAAATACGTGATGTGACGTGATGGGACGTGATGAGGCAATCCCCCTAAGCCGTCCCCGTGCAGTGCACCTACCCACCCCATCCGCTCGCTCACTCAACCAACCCCTATTGCAAATTTACTAATGATCAAAAAGCTTTGCATATAAACCTCTTTAACTACGTAGCTTACGTCCAGGTTATACACATCCACGTCCCCCGTAGCTGGCGAGGGAAAATACAAGCTATTCTATTCTGTGCTTCAAATCAATTATATCAAGAAAAAGAGCTCTCGTGAGGACTGAAGAGTCGAGACCTGCAAGAGAAGCGAGCTAAATAAAACCATGTATGTAGGGTGGCGTTGAAGCCAGAAGGGCAGGGGGGGGACAATCGGTGCACTAGTAGTCTCACACATCATGACGATGTGCAAAGATAAACAGTGAACAGCTATAGTGTAGCTACAGTAAGATAACCCCACACGAGACTATAGTTTGGAAGAGTGGGGGTTTGATTCCCGCCAACTGTATTCTAGGGGATGTGGGAGGGACTCTTACAACACTCTACATGACACCTATACCTGACCCTACGGAGTGGAGTGTATCCTAATCCTACCCATATGAGCCGTGTAGTGTGGGAGTGTCTCATCGCATCGCTGCTGAGTTTAGTTCCGAACTAAAGTTCCACCCATTTGTTTTCACAATCACACACCTACACAGCGAATTAATAAGGTGAAAGCTCGCAAAACATCTATACAGCACATGTAACGGCAAGAATCACGGGGAGAGGGAGATATAACGGAAACGGAATGCTATACAAAGGGTTGCTGGATAATGGGCGCGGAGATCGAGATTATGCAAAATAAATCGAGTTACAATGAGGACGATACAAAAAATACACGCTCACGAGGTTAAGCCACTTGCTTCAACTTAGCAACGACCTACAGTCTATGCAGTGAGGTTGGAGGGGGTTGGGGTTTGTTCACTCTCCCTAGCATTGCCATTATTCGTTGTTACAGTTATAAATTGTTCCCGAATTAGATATTACACATTTTAATGTTGTTTTCTACTGGTATTCGTATGTTGACCTCCTACGTACGAGGTTCTGCCTATAATATTATTCATTCCACGTATATGTCCCCCACCCTCCTCTGAAAGGAGTTTCAGCGCGTCTGGATTAGCAACGATTGCGATTATGTGACTTGAGCAAAGACACATTTGGCATCGAAGTTGTTCGCAGAGAACGTGACGACCGACGAAGGTGGTATACCCGTACTCGAAAAAATACCAAATACATATAATTCCATTAAAATGCCGTGTGCTCTCACAGTCTCACGAGCTAGCGAGCTGGTCCGCGCGACCGCACAAATGATTACAAGGTTGAGCTCCCTCCTCATGCCGCCCACAATACGAAACAGCCAGGCAAGTGGAAATCTGCAATTTTGTTTCCCTAATAACGTCGGTAATTACTGTATTTTCTTACGCTCAAGTCTGCAATATTCCAAAACGTTTTCTGGACCACCGTATCCTTGTTTGATGTTTCCCAGGGGCCCTGACTATACCCAGACTCGTTGTCGATTGGCCATGCAAAGCCAAACTTACCATGAGGTGCGTCAACCAGTATTGAATTTGGCTACAGTGAAATATATGAGTTTACAAATTGAATATAGTTTTGTTGCTACTCAGTGACTTTTTTCTACAAAATCTGATATCACGAAATAAAATTCAAATTATTTCCCCAGGGCAGCCGGCAGTACCTTTATACATTTAACCTGTTTAATAAACTCAACGATTTGATTTCTCAATCAGGGCTCAATCAGTTTTCTTTTATAATACACATTATCTAAACAGAATAACCAAATACAAGAGTATTTTCTAATATCTTTCGCTTCGGGCCATAGGATAAAAAAGCAATTTTAAACTTTCAGGGGTCGTTACTCATTGAGCGAGCACTTTCCCTCCTTGAGTCCTTACCCACCCCGCACCCTCGAATAAGCTCGACAGACTGAGACGCTGCCTGACGGTTTATGTCTTAATTAACACAAATAATTTGTTTTATTCCTACATCACTAAACGATTTTATTTTCGCAGGAGATGGATGGTATAGTTGCAGCTTGCAGGCGAAACAAGCATGGTGCGCGGATTGACCCAAAACCTAACAAAATAGATAGTAGGGGCCGTCCATCCGCGTGTCACAAATTACGATAATAACCAAGCACGACGTCCGACTGGCATACGGTTTTTGTTATAGCATTTGCCCGGATGTTAATGTTTTTGATGACACCAGGGCCCCGATTCATGTACATTTTTATCCCGGTATAAGCAGAGTTAGGTGGTATAAGTGCGGTATAACTCCGAATCCAATTCATGAAGACTTATCCGCCTCGCACGGGGATAAGAAAATATGTAAACAGATGGCGGACATTTTAAATGTTGCGTCTATGTTTAAAACGAGAAGAGTTGTCATAACTCTCATAAAACAAATCAGAAAACCGTCCCGGGCCTAGGCCCAGATGTAGAAAATTATTCATAATACAACAGTGTAGGCCTAAAGTTCGATTAGGCTATAGGACTAGATAAAATCAATACTAACATAACAAGTTTGACAAGCCCTTGGCCTCTCCTAGGCAACCCTAGGCCTGCACGACCTTGTTTTGACACACATCCCGCACAAATAACTAGTTTTGATTACCAAAAGCCTAATGCAGATAAACAATAGTATGATAGGCCGAGGCTATTCCAAAATTTACGGCAAAAATACGCCGTGTCTTTTCTTTTAATGATCTCACGCAATCTTCTGTCAATAAAAAAAATGTAAAACAAATGATGGTGCAAATTTTTAGTGTTCTTTTGCAAATCTGCTGATTTACATGGCTGTGGAATGCAGTGGAAAAAAACATTTGTTGTACTTGTTGTTGGATTGAAAATTTCTGATTGGATGAGAGTTGCTCAGACTTAACCAGGCCTTATCCTGCCATGTCCTGCATTATACCGTCCTTATACCACTTATACCCGGGATAAATGTACATGAATCGGGGCCCAGGGGCACAGAGGGAGTGGCTAGTCCAAAAGAAAATTAGGAAATTCATGACCCGGCACCTACACCATTACTGCACAGGCGAACAGGCAACATAACTTTTTAGTGCAAAGCTCACCCGGCACCGCCACCAAAATGATCAACGCACGACTATTCATTTTATTTTAGTATTATTATTAAGTCTCTATTTGCAACGGATGATGTAATCCACTAGTGCAAATTTAATAAAGAACGGAGGAGCGGAAACCCGGTACCGGTACGTAGCCTACTTCTTTCGAAAAGTACTAAGGGGAGGGGACCAACGGCTTTACGTCCCATCCGAAAGGACGGTGTAACCTTGAGCTTGACTGCCGAACAGACGTCGCGGAGAACGAAGCGGTTACACTAGCTCTCGAACCCTCATCTGGTCTAACCAGCGGTGTACGTGTTTCAGGGCAGAGCGGTCACGCACTCTACCCCTGACCACGCCAGAAGGTTGTTTAACTTCGGTGTTCGAGTGGGAACCGGCTAAGCGAACCGCTGGTCAAGTATTATAAATTATATATTTTTTAATACACCTTAATACGATCTGTTGCTTCGCTCCCTCTTTTAGTACTTCTGTACCCGTGCTTGCAGTTAGATCAAACACCCATATAAAACTTCAATGTTCATGATATAGATTGAAGTGCCGCATTCGTGGTGGATGCGTAGTGCCAATAAGCTATAATTCCGAGATATAGTAATTATTGCAAACTGTGCAAGGGCTGTGAATGTGCATTGTTACTTTGGCCTCCCAATGAAAGAAGCCTCCTTCTGATGTCAATATGATGATGTGTATTCGGTTTCAAACGTAGATTATTTTTACCCCTCTCTACAAAAACTCTGTTTTTCAAACAACCCCAACCTCCACACTCACACCCATCTTCCACCCCTTGTCAATACTAATCCATTTCATCTCGTACCATCCCATCCCATCCCATCGTGTTTTCTAGTCTCAAACTTGTTACATGCCCGCGGGCATATACACGGAGCTCACCTTGCCTCTCTTTGGGCATTGAATTTCATCTAACAAAAGTATCGTTTTTATCACAGCCAGACGTGGGTTCATTAGCTGTTTTGACAATGGGATATGGAAGACTAATTGGGAACCCAACCCAACCAAACTAACCCTCGCGCATCAACAAATAAATATACTCCCGTATAGGTACAATCGTATACTTGGTATTAGTACGCTCATATTATTATGTCGCGATCAAATGACTCCATGGATTTTATTTATTAATGTGGGGCAGACAAAACATTTCACATTATCCAACAAATAATAATAATATACACTATACAGTATCATAAAATAACAGTAGAAATACTGTCTCCGAGAGTATTATTCTCTAAGGAAGAAAATTATAAAATACAACCTCACAGGTTTTACGTTTTACGGTATGAAAATAGGTCAAATGTGTAATCCACGGTGTGATAATTTATTTATTTTGTATAGGAAGAAAATAACAGTGAAAAAAAAGGGGGATATGCTAAAACTGGGTGAGGGAGACGGTGTGAGTAATTGCAACCAAAACCTTTTGGATTTCTATTGATACATCGGGGGGGGGGGGGGGGGGTCAATTTTCAATTTCGTATCATATTTAAATGAATCTACTTATCACAAATTAATAATGTAGTATCACAACAAAGATAGTGCAATTATTCTACAGAAATCTCATGATGGCGTCCACAATCGACAAAATACACGTCGTAGTCGCTAAACGATTAGGTATCTCGGATTAGTCACTTGTAGCGATGGCCTTGCGTCAGCATGAGCACGAGCGAGTAGATGGACGCAGAAGGTCGCGTGCGAGGACCACTTGAGTTGTAACAATCTGAGACGTGGGTATAATAAAACTACGAGGTGTTCGTTCACTTCTTCGGGGACGATGAAGATGAGCGAGATAATTCACCAGTGACCATTGTGTACATGGGAACATAATGAATCAGTTTTTTTCTTTTTTCTTTTTTAATGTTTTTCTTTTTTCTTTTTTCCTCTTTCTCTTTTTTTTCTTCCTTTTTTCTTCTTTTCTTTCCCCCTTTTTTATATTTGATTCATTAATTAAATACATTTTATATTATTTTCATTTGTTAACAAAATTGTTGTGTTTAAATGCATTGTTGTTGTAATGCTAATATTTCAAATATGTACTTAAATGTAGTTTATTGTAGTTTCTGCATCTATGTAATTAGATTTATTTAGTTGTCCTCCTTTGTAAATCAGTTTTTATAACTGAATAGGATAGACGTTAAATAAATAAATAATAAATAAATAATAAATAAATAAATAAACGCAATGTGCGTTCGGGAAGGTGATACCAATAAAAACCAATCATCGTACATGGCATGTTTAAAAAAAAAATGGCCTCGTTTGGTCACACAACAATTTAATTGAAAAAATGGACCAAAAATTGCATTTTTTTAATCGAGTTTTGAGGCCATGTACGAGAAACAAGTATAGTTATGTGTCTGAGGGTGAAAATAGAATACGAAAATTTTGATTCCCTTCATGTAATACGAAAAGAACGAAAGTACTGCATTCTAGACGCTGAGAGTCCGCACCAACAATCTTGAAAGCCACAATATAGAAGAAGCGAGTACTATAGATCAGATTCGAGACTGTCCCCGACATAAATTCAATAACATTACCACACACAATTTATACCAACATTCCAATAAATAAAGAGTCGAATGGTTGACTTACGTGACCCAGTTTCTCCTCTTTCCTCCGCTTGAGCTCGGGCTCGGCTTCGGGGGGAGTTCTGGGACTGGGACGGTACTTCTCGCGCTCGCCCGGGGACACGGAACCCCGCTGGAACAAGTCAAAGAGAGACGGTGTAGTTCAATCGCGCGCGTGTAGTTTTACTCTGTTCGCTGGCCGTACTCGCGATTATTTCAAAGTAGGGTGGACAGAGTCCTCGCGTTGTAAAAAAAAAAAAAAAATGCTTTTGGGAGTCAAGATCTACCATCCATATCCGTATTATTCTAAAAGTAAAAAATCCAAACAGATAAATCACATTGACTTGTAAAGTTGTCCAAACTATTTTACCTACCATCTGAGTGAAGATAAACATTAATAATATTATAATGTGCACAACTCGCCAAGAGCTCTAGGTTGCTCGAAGTTACTCATACATTGACCGAGTTACGAAAATCATTATCTGTCCTGTAGAAATAATGCAAGGCCGGGGTTGATGAGAGTACGTCGAGCCTGGCCAAGGAACAGACATTATAGGATGTTGTTGTTCTAGATCCCACTCACCAATCTCTCCTCGGGTAGCGAGGCGGGTCCCTTGAGGTCAGCAGAGTCTCGGTCTCGGAGGCCCTGCTCTGCCTTCAGTAGGGGGTGTTGGGCGGCGGCGGCAGCGCTTAGCGAGACGGCGCCACCGCCGGGCATCACTGCCGCCCCCAGACCGCCCCCGAAGAGCAGGCCCCCGGGGCCCATGCCCGGGAGGCCAGGGTGGGGGCCCATCGGCAGGCCCGCGGGACCGTGGGCGCCGTGGGGTAACTGCTGCGCATGAATCTGCTGCTGCAAGAATGCTTCGATCAACATCTGTTCTTCGTGGGTAGATTGACGCTCGCGTAGCTAGGACATGGAAGGAGGTAACTCGTGGGGTCAAGAATAAGCGTAATAAGGGAGGAGAGACCGCAATGAGGGGGTAGGGTGAGGAGGGGCGGTCGGGCTTTATCTGGGGGTGACGACAAGAGCAATAAGAGAGGTTGGAAACATGAAAGATGGGGGCAGCTCAGGGGGTCAAGAATATGCGTAATAATGGAGTGTCCAAACTGACTGAAGGAACGCAATTGCAACGACTGCGATACATCATAAGGAGAGTAATTTTGAGCAAGTTAGGTTGGGTTCAGAAGAAAACACAAAATCAATGATATGGACATCCAAGAGGCAGAATACGTAACTTTATTGGGACGGCAACTACGAATGACACAAAATGCGTTACGTTAGGCCATGCGGTAATGATCAATAATGCACTTTTAATCCCACGGCGCTATAAAATAGTGATCTCAAAGCGTCTGTTGGTTCAAGGCACTTCGTGGGAGAAGAGGGGGGGGGGAGGAGATGAACGACTTTGCATTGGTGGAAATCGTTGAGAATTAGATTGATTATTGAAAAGCAATACCCATCAACGAGTCTTCTGTCGAATATACCAACAAACAGTCGTTCCACAACTAATTTGCAAAGCATAACTAGCGAATGCTATTAATCGAATAATCGGTATCAACATGTTAATTCGATCACTTCATCAGCACTAATTGAATTCGTAACAAATGGTATAGATAGATAGAATTCCACACACGCCGTCAGCCGTCACACACGGTTAAACCACATACAAGTATGATGCTACAAGCTCAACTTCACAAGGCATTTACAATAATCGTTATCACAAAATTCAAATAAATATAAAACAAGTCCTTACCAATAGCTGCTGCAAGCCCTGCTGCTGTTGTTGCTAGAAATAAAGGACACCACATACACGATTAGTTAGTTAAACCCGAATCAGGTTGATGTAGTATTTATTTATTTATCATAAAGTGGACCGAAGAAAGTGTCAACCGGAACACAATCTACATGCAATAACCTTCTAGGTAGTATAAAATACATAGGTTCGTTCTATTCTGAGAAAACTTTAGTAACGATATGCATGTGGAAACACCCAAGACTTTAGAAGAGTATCGCCTAAGCATAAGGTTGAATGTCCAAACAATTAATGAAAAATGAATGCAGGTCATTAAACGGGCTTTTAGGGAATATCCAACTAACAATTACAAATATTTGTGAATCAAGTTGTAATTAAAATGTAACATGCAACGCTTAAATTAATTCCATGTTCTACTGTGTTTCACAACATTAATTCTAACAAGTGGTTGCCTGTATATCCTGTACACTGTATATTCTCACCCCCAAGACACATTTAATTACTCAGTAGACTTCCCCTCATCCCCGATTTATCTAACCCACCCCTATCTTCAAGACGAAACCATCTGGCATTTCAGCAGGGGATAATTAGAAATAAAGCGAGTGCAAGAAATGATTCGTGAAGGCCTAAACTTACCCCTATTATGGCATTTAATTCTGTCATGGTAACTTGCTTCGCCCTTTCCACGGCAGTTGCCACCTGCTGTTGGTGCTGCAATGGCAAACGAAGCGCGAGTTAAAAACAAGCCTGTGCATGGACACTTAGTTGCCTTCAAATGATACAACAAAATTACCCCTGAGCTGTGTTTGCCAATTAAATTAATCAAATTGGCAATGTCATAACTGTTTAGACAGATTTGATGTCACCAAAATTTTAATAATTAAAACTATTCTTTCCTATCAATCAACTAAGGCAACAAGATAATATTAACTAGGGATATCAACGGCTACCACGATAAATGCTTTGCTAGCTCAAGGTGGGGACACCTATCTAAATAAATGGCATCCACCTTTAGTATAAATTACCCCTAAAAATATATATTTCAACGTACAATAGGGCCTCCCACCAAACCTACCCATTTTGTAAACACAAAACAAACGCTAGTTTACTATTACAGCACAGATTTACAGGCCTAGATTACCAAACACGAACTCTCAATACGTCCTCGCCTTCCCAACGCAATACGCAAGTTAGCAAACGCAATCAGGGTGTCAATTCTAGAGTTCTCCAAGTGGCAATAGTTCCACCCTATAACTAGACGTTTGGGAAAACTAGTAACAGGGCTCACCTGTATGTGTAGGTTTGGAAACAACTATAAGAACAAATGAACGCAGTACACAATCACAATAATTAGTATTTCGAAATTGTGTTCAGTCAAAAACTATGTCAAAAGGAAGTGCAATTTGCAATGAACTCGATCATCATAAATGTGGTATGTAGGTGCCTCCTCACTATGGTTCCGCATGCAAATCAGATGTAATTGAGTCAAGTTGACGGACGTTTTATATTTTAATGAAGGAGAGTTTAAAAGGGTGAAAGAGAATTCGAAAGTCGAACGAAACTCTTGGCTATTTTTGAAAGGCAGTAATGCGAAGAGGCTTTGTTATATTATCTTTGGTGATACACCAAGGAGCCACATGCACTTGGTTGGCCAGACTGGATGTAAATCCAGCCACGTCTATCAATTACTTTAGGGTTAAGCAATAAACTAAAAACCGTGTTGGACTCGATAAAACCCTCCCCCACCCCACCCCCCTCCGACGGGGTACTTCCACAGCTGCATTTAATCGATTTATTGCAAAGAGGTGGGGGAGAGACTTATCACAATATTGATTTTACAACCGATCTAGGTGAATTATTATTTGCAAGAGGTAAACGGATGAAGAACAATCTGAGAGATTCTCTGGAGGGAATGGGGCTGGACCCAATAGCGTTGCACAACAGTTTTAACTTGGAATAGGACCAGGCCCCAGCCTTTGGGGGGACATTCGCTATACTTAGGAGGGAACCCGCGTATGCGTATGTCTCGACTATAGTCAAACCACAATAAAATAATTTCCGGATTTTGTTTTACAAATCGTTGCTGTAACTTTACATCACCAAGATCCACAAATAGTTCCCCGTTGTCAAATCAGGGTAGGCCTATGGGTACTTACTGCTAACGTAATAACTTTATATATTTCCTTGATCCCCCCCCCCCTCCTTTCTTTCTCTCTCTCTCTCTCTCTCTCTCTCTCTCTCTCTCTCTCTCTCTCTCTCTCTTCTTTCACACACGTTTATGTTTTTGCAGCATGGAGGGCACTCGGGCCATACACAATAATATAGGTACCTAATCATAATATGAAGATTAAAACTAAATGAGAGAAATTATAGGACGTTATATCTACAAAGCAAGATTGCATTTCTAAGGCTGACTACGGTGCATGGGCGAGGGCGAGGCATACTGGAACCATGAGACAAAATTTATTTTCAAGAAAGTATAAAAAGTAAATAAGATAAAACCAATATCAATAACTATTGATTGACAAAAGAAAATATACTAGACACTGCCTTAGAAGATACGAGAAGAAGTATTGCTCGAAAATGATCCGGAGAGAGGCAATTCCACTATGCACGGGTGCGACCTAGTCTATGTATTTTGCAGAGCAATTGTTATTTATTGGTTAGCGCAAACGTATCTTACCTCTTGGGCTAGGAACGGCAGCACCTGGGCTATGATGGCATTCAGTCTTTTGGCAATTTCCGTCTGAAAACAATGAAAACAGGGTGAGTTTATAGTGTTGTGTACCTGTATGTATTACAAGGGTGTGCGCGCGTTCTACTATGAAGATAGAACAAAAGTACACATACATAAGAAAATTAAAATATTTAATATTGGTATATATTTAGATACTACTCTGTCCCGATCAGACAATGTATATTAAATGTGTTTAGTTTAGTCAATGTTGATTGCGAAAAGGAAGGTGAGTACGCGGGTAGGTTATCAATAATTTAAACAAAATTCAAGTTCACCTATATAATGTGAAAGAAGTGCAATTTTTAAACGGCATTTCTGGGTTCATATTATTGGCTTACTACTACAGACAAAATGTTAAATAAAAAAAAAACTAAGTGTAGTCTAAGTAAGTTTTTGATACATTAATTAAACTTGTGAGATATTTGTTTTAGAGGAGTGGTGGCCAGCCTCCTACAACTTACATCCTAACAACTGTTGATAATCATTACCAACGAAACAAAGAAAGAAGCCACGCAAAATGAAACAAAGACAAAGGCCTACAACAACGCCCAAGCACAAAATATTACGCAAATTGTGAAATTTCACAATATTGAAAGAATGCAAAGAACTCTTTTGAAGACAAAATAAATATGGCACACGCTTTGACGTAATAATATAACAATGGTTATTTTGTTTTCAAGACGGTAACAATTCTATGAAACGTACCTGCTTCCAGGAAGCATTTTTATATTGGCTGATTAATTCGAGAAAGCGTAGAAAGCTCTCGGAAAGTGTTCTCCTTCTCCAAACTAATTCTATTTACCAAGGCAATTTTGCGAATAAGCCATGAGTCTAGCTCAAGAGTATCTAGAATAACGCGAGATAATGTATTGTTTCAAGTCAGAAAGAATAGGCCTAATTATTGGCCTATCTGTTAGTGTTACACGCATGTGGATTCCAAAATAATAATGTGGAGGTGCCAAGCTATTTTAACAAGCCACAGCAAATAGTGGATACATGGAATGGTGGAGGTGCCAAGCTATTTTAACAAGCCACAGCGAATAGTGGATACATGGTGGAGGTGCCATGCTATTTTAACAAACAACAGTGAATAGTGGATACATGGAATGGTGGAGGTGCCAAGCTATTGTAACAGGCCACAGCGAATAGTGGATACATGGAATGGTGGAGGTGCCGAGATATTCTTTTAAGCTACAAGGAGTGAATAATGGAATGGTGGAGGTGCCAGTTCCAAATTAACGGACGTGTATAACAGCACCGGTCTGAAGTCGTTGGGATTAAATAAATCCCATCTTGCTTATATCAATAAAATATCTCGATGCAAGTATGGATGAATTGTTATTGGTGAGCTGGTCAATTGCCAACGCTATAGCTAATTCTCAAGCAGTGCAATCAAAACTGTTACTGTGCCCTACTCGACGCTACGTACACGTCGAGAGGAGAAGGTTCTATCGCGGAGAGACCCTCGGACTCGGAGGGACCCTCAACTTCCATGTAAATTACTCCACGATGAGGGTTGGTCTCCGTGTTCAATCAACCCAGCCGGAATGTGGGTGGGAAGGAAGTAAGATTGATTTGATACCAGCAAGATCCAATTTAGACGATTCATAAAAACATGTCAGTGATTGAGACGCCGTCAATAAGCAGATTGTAGGAAAGAAACACGTGGTCAACGAGATTAATACGTATTTGAACAACAAAGAAATAATTAAAATTATATTTTATGTAAATATATCGCTCCTACAGGCCACTACTATATTAATACAAATATTACCATTATCCGGGTTAAAAGTAATGAAGATACATCAAACGTGAAAGCGATAAACTTAAAGTTGATTTTAAAATTAAGGGACATCTGTAAAGGGGGGCTACATGGTAAGGGTGGTGAGAGATGCAGCCTCAGGAGACTTGGGAGAGATCCGACACCCCATGGTTGGTACTTGGTAGCCCACGCTGCATGCTGAGTGTGGGAGGGGAGATGTGACTTGGGAGAGATCCGACACCCCATGGTTGGTACTTGGTAGCCCACGCTGCATGCTGAGTGTGGGAGGGGAGATGTGACTTGGGAGAGATCCGACACCCCATGGTTGGTACTTGGTAGCCCACGCTGCATGCTGAGTGTGGGAGGGGAGATGTAAGAGATTATTATGAGGGTTGAAATATGATCGAATTATAGGAAAGATGAAAGAAAAATAAGCTGGACCTTTATGGATGCATCCAACGGGTGCCTCTGTGTATCGTCAAGGGTTCCGTTGGACCCAACAAAACGATAAGAAAGGATTTCATTAGAGCCGCGATTAAATATTGTAAAACGAAAGATTGCACGATGGTATAGGACATCGCTATCTAGGCAGATAGAGCTTGCCTGACATTGTGAACAAGACGACCCGACATAAAATCAATTCTAGCGTTTGAGTGGGTAGACAATCCGAATCACGTGTCTCACATACACGCGCATCAGAAATGAAAGCACACATGAAGCACTGAACCTAATTGGCGTTAGGGTTCGAGGAGACTCTAAACAAGCAAATTAAATAAATACAAGCCACGGCAACATATTTCAGTTGGGTCGTGTTAGATGTAGGGAATCGGTGAAACACGATAGAAAGAGAATCGAAAGTTTTATTTTTAGGACAAAATAATTATATTTGTATTTTAATTAAAACACGCATGTCGGAAGTATTTGACGAGGGCCTATACCTATATTTGGATGAGCGAAGCGAAGACTTCAATTTCACCGACCCCCCGAAAAATTTAGCTCGGGTGTTTTTTTGTTTGTTTTTTTGTTTGTTTTTGTTTGTTTTTCTGTCTGTTTGTTCGCTCTCTACCGGGCAAAAGGCATATGCGATCTTGATGAAAATTTGAGGGGACCTTCGAAATCTCTGAACTTAAGACTTGCTACGTTTTTGGGTACAATCGAAGAAATATTTCTCATGAATATCGTACTTTTACGATTTTTTCCGGTTTTTAGTGCGATATTTTCGTGACATTTGGGCCGATTTTGACCAAACGGGTGGGGCTACAACGTTAATATTTCACATGGTCATTAAGGTAATGGTGATGTATTGCTTTCTGAAAGAAAAAGTTGAAAAAGTTAAGCCAGAATCCATAGAATAAAGGTTTTAATATGAGTTTTTTTAGGTTTATAATAACAATTTAACAAGTAACAATAGAAACTTGACAACAATCACCTACAATGCATTAAAAAAGCACTTGCAAAAGAAAAGTGGTCCTACGCAAACTAAAAACTCACAAAAAAGCTCATCCATCAACGCGGCGGGACTTAAGCGTTTTCCTAGTAGTAGTTGAATTTTATTTTACGATTTGCTCGCCCACACGACACAGTTGATGGATTTGTTAAAACTATTTGAAACCCTGCAGTTTCCGTCATACGATATAAATAATCTATGATTATTGAGTACTGGTACATCTTTAAAATAATTATTTATGACTGCGGACTGCCCCAATTGACGCTGAACAGTTCAACAATGACTTGCCCGCAAAAAAAAACTATTTTCTAAAGTAGCCACGCCTATTTGTAATAACAAGAGGATCAGAAAATGAATAAAAAATGTAGCGTAGCGGCTTATGCAAAGTTGCCATGTGGCCAAGCAAGAGCGAGCAGGCCTAATCTAATGAGACCCTCGGTCCCCCATCTAAATTAGAAGCAGGCAATTCGACCACTGGTTTGGATTAAATACCCCGTCGCTCAGTCTATTCTCCTTCGATTTGATCCCGGCAGGCTTGTGGGGTGAGGGGGGGATATGTTCCCGTACCGTGAGCAAGAGAGTGCTAAACAAGCGAGAAGGAGAGCGGCGAGGGGGAGGGGGAGGGGGGAAGAGTGTTATGTTTCGGGTTACAAAATGTTTACCCCAACTCAGACTCCTGCTTGCCTGTGCCCCCCAACCCCCGCCACCCGCCATCCAAACCCCATTCCGAAAACTGGCGGACCGCTGCACGACGAATATTGCAGAACACCAAATTGAGGAATTGAAAAACATTTCTGATTAATTGATCTACTGTTATGGATAAAATATTAAAATGGAAGTGGAAGGAAATCAATTCAATTGGGACGAGGAATATGAATCAACAAAGATTAGGAAGATACAGACAATGCTTGTCTGAACTTTACAAGAACTTGAAAAGCTTGCATTTATTTAGTTTTTTTTATTAAGGGCGCATCAACAGTTAGTAAGTTACGCCACTCTTCTTGGGGGATGACGGGAGGACACAACTGTGCTGGACAGAACTAGTCACGGGCAAAGAGAGGGAAGGGGGACGAGATATGAGATGTTGGATGGGCTAGAGTTAGTTAGCGTAGGGGGTAACTAATATTTTCCGGTTTAAGAAAGTATGGCTGTTATCAAAATGAAATGAAGGGAATGCGATAATTTCTAGAGTTTGATGAATCTGAATTCTGAAACGTCACAATCATGAATCAACACATGATTTTTCCGCAGTATTTCTAAATGGTGTAGGTATTGTCCGACTCCAACCCTACTACCGGCAGGGTTCACTGTATAGCATTCTGCAGTAGACGTCGATGATCTGCTGGAGCAGGTTACGGGTGTGAGAGACCTGGCAATGTGGGGGGGGGGGGGGGGACAGGGGAAGGGGGAGGTTTTTGTGGACTTTCCTCCACCATATTAGGTGTAGGACGAAAAAAATCGATGCCACCTCCACACGACCGGAAAAGAAGCGTCGGATTGTGACAGTGGCGCTTGAAGCCTGGGGGGAGGGAGGGGAGGGGGGTAGGGTGGGTGTCAAGTACAGGTAATGGTCGCCGACAGCAATCACACTCAATCTCTCGTGCAACGAGGGTAATCGAGACTGTGGGAAGTCAGAAGAACGACGTTCAAAATATCACGTGAAGGATGGACACTGGACACATCGTTCGGTCATGTCAAATCCAATACTAACGAAACATTATGTAGTAAAAATAAACAATAAGTAGAGGTGCGTGTATAGCATTTTCATGTGTCATTTTATAGCGTTTTGTAGCATCTATTTTCTGGTCACTTTAAAAAACTTGGTGTATTTCGAAATTTAATGTCATCAAGGTTGAATTCTTATCGACTGAATAAAAATGTGTATAAACAAATTATTTATATACTATGTATAATAAAAACAACATATTCTAGTACGTATAATCAAAAAGATAAATAAATTAAAAGCAACGTATAAATATGAACCATGCAACTCCCGACGTGTAATTTCCTTTCTCAAATATGAAGACATGCAACAGGCTAATGGACATGCCGAAACGGTAGCTGGCAACGCATAACATCAGGGGTAAATGCAACAGCGAACACAGACTACCATGACACAATGTTTTAATAAACTCAATCCAATACGCAATGTGTATCGTATAACCACAGGGGCGAGACGAATCAGTACAAATTACATTTTACTTTCAAAATTGCTATATTTGATTTGATAACAAGTAATAAATAAATTGTGACTTATGTTGGGAAGGTGATTTTGCAATATGATGATAGAATGCCTGGATCGATTTTGTGACTTACGGAAAGGAGAATAAAACATCACGTTTGTTTTGATATTCCAAGAAGGCAAGTACAAATATGGAGTGGCTGCTGCAGATGCTAATGATAAGTTTATTATTATTGGACGATCACATTTATCAATTACACAACGATATATAAAATAAAATATCACAAAATTACACAATATGTGCACATAAGTATTCCTAATCCTAGTGTTATCAAAATTGTTTGTAAATTATTGTTTTGTACTATAACTGTGATATTGTCCAAAAACAATAAACGTATAATTTTACAACCAGATAATAAGACTACGAGCGTGTTTTACAAAGGCTACTGATATCGCATTGTTCTGCCGAGATGTGGTGGGACGTACGTACAGGCCATACTTCGATAACACTTTTAGCAAGTGTGCTACACATACATACAGCCAGTGGCGTATCCGTCTACGCTACGTAACCAATTTGTCAACACTTTTTTATTTCTCTATGTGTCTAATCAGAAAACTGTCCCGTAGGTAGAATTGTATTAATTATTGAATCATTGAAATGATTAAAATTGAACTATAAACAATTACATAACCCCTGAATCGATATTCATAATATTTTGCTGATATTTCACGGTGCAGTTTAAAGGAAATAATTATTTAAAATACCATGCAAATTATATTATATTAAAGTAAAATTTATAGGCCTACCATAAGTGCAATAAATTAAATTATTTTATTGCGAAAACTGTTAAAATTTCTCATCCTGAGCAAACCTCTTTCTAATTCTTCTAAAACTTTTAAAACCACATCAAAAAATACGTATTTTTTTAAAAAATCGCCTGCGGTGCTGTTGAGGGGGGCTCCCCCCACACCCCCCATTGTAGCCGCGACGTGGAGCACTTATTTGGGTGGCCCTCCGCGAAATATATTCCTGCCTACGCCACTGCATACAGCAGTAAGTTTAGCGCAACGTAAACCTTAAACCTAAAACAGACGGGGATAATTTTTTCGAGGACGAAAATGATGGTGACGGTTGGGGGGGGGTCGTATCTTCTTCTCGCCCTTCGGCAACGCAAATACGACGTCGTGTGTGCCTGACACCATTGACAGGTGCCTTGGGCGATATTTCTTTCTTGTCGTCCCTCATCTCGGGACGGCGATGGTAGTAAAATCAATAGATTATGTTTTACTTCTCTCCATCAAGAATCTCCTTCTCGATTCGACGCGAGACGATTCTGATTTCCTCCTATTGAAACGGAACCCGATCGTCTCGAGTCTTGACCTCTTTGGAAACCCGTTTATAAGTTTTCGACGTCGAGATAATGAAACGAGAGGGTGAAACGAAGAAAATAATATTACCTTACACCCTCGTAATGAAATGATAGGCTCTCTCTTCTCTGGGTGTAGGTTGAACAAACATTCGTCTTCAAGGTGGGGGGACTGTGATTTGATTGAGAGGGCGAGGCAGAATCAATTTGACTGAGTACTGACTACCAATGACACCGCAAAGACGAAGCGTATAAGTAGTGAGTTGAGAAGGTTTGGGGTAGGATCTGTCACCTCACCTCGGAGGAGTTTTAAAGTCGATGAATTACATGAAGTCATATGATTAGATTGTCGAGTACGTGTTTTTGGATGACCATAGCGAAAACTCCAATTTGACAATCCCAGAAAAAATTGGTAGTTATATCAAAATAATTCAACCGACAAACCGCAAATATACTATCGACGTTATGAATTATTCAGTGGACTTTTGAAATTTTAAACTCGGATCTGCAACGTTTTTGGGTACACCCAAATAAATAAATATTTTTTAAATCGTAGCCTCACTTTTAAGATTAGGCATGTCCCGTTTTAGTTTTATGATACAATAGGAAACAACTCCTCGTAATAATCACACTTTACGACATCTTTCGCGTATCGGAAGGCAAATACGCTTATCCATCAACGCGACTTTAAAAGCGTTTGCGAAGCAACAAAAACGCACCACTAACAGCATAACACCCACACGCAGGCTTCACTATTTTATGCTAATTACACGAGTATAGCAACATTCACTTCACTTTAGCAATATTGATTGAATAATAAGATAATTGCAAGAGTAAAGGACATCTTCCGACACCCGCGAGTGTAGAACACACAGGGCGATACAAAACAGTTTCCGGTCCGATAAAATATTTTGGACAGACAAAGCAATTAAAAATTGGATCATGAAAAATAGTCAGTGCCTAAAAAGTTGGTTCAGTGCCAGATTGGGATTGTTTTGGAGTCCGAGAGGTCGCGAACTCGGTTCCAGGATGGGTCACAGAGTGACGTCACCACCTCGCCTGCAAGGGAGTCCTGCTTACGCAACCTTGGTTTCAACCACCATCCTCAGGTCGAAACTGCCAAGATGCGCCTAATGAGAAGACGTTTCCAGAACAATTAAATGATAGGCCGGGTCCAACCTGTGCCAGAAACGAACACAATTAGCAAGACGACCATAAATTACCGGTGACATCGCTATTTGCGTGTGTCTCTTCACGACAACAATGAAACAACGTTGACCCTGAAGTGTTTTCTTTACTCATGAATAAAATATTATGCTACTTCGTTTGCGCTTCAGGTAGCACAATTAGGTATCGATTTAACATGTTTCGTTTGACAAGTTCTTTTGTCTTTTCTTGTGGAACGAATTAATTAGAATAGAATAACCCAGTCGAGGGATGGCACCACTAGATTAATTGCAAGCGAGGCTACAACAACAGATCTAACCTAAATGAACCAGCAACCGGGAGAGCCGGGTTCGATACCAGGTTGAGATAGAATTTTAATTTCTGATTGATTTCCATATAATCATTGGAGCTTGTTAAATCACCATTATCCTCTAAATACGTATACAAGCACAACTGAAAAGATTTATTCAGCTCAGTACAAAACGAACAAAACAAAAATAACGTCGTCGCATACATTTTTTTCCCTGTGGTTGGGTTGGTTTAATTTAGAAAACTGGAAAACAAACAAGATTCCTGCTAGCACATCACAGCTGTTATAAACCATCTATATTTCACAATACTCATACATGGTGAGCCCTGGCCATAGAACTCGTAACTGTACTGTACAACTTCATCATACCCTTATCAACTTCAAGTATAATAGCACTCTTCACATCGCACACAATTAATAAACATCACACAACCAGCGAGGACGTGTAAAAACAATAAGCCCGGTGAACGCCTCCCCCCCCCCCCCGCTGTTCCTGGCCCGAATGCGCTTCTAAGGCGACGGTTGAGTAATGAATATGAGCTCTCCCGTTTCTAATAAAGTTTATTACGGTACAGTACGGGTACATATGTACCTCTATGTAATAATGTCTCGTTACAAGACAATTCGATGTTGTAATGTTCTACGCATCTACGGTACACGTTTAGATTGAAATGAACGGCAGGTATATGCGGTTTTGCTCACTGCATCTCTCAATTTATTTCTATTGAAGGTTAAAGGCTGAAAATAGGGACCAGACCAATTATAGATACGATACGAGTATTCCAAAGCAAAAGTGGAACACTTACACAATTTTCGACAAGTTTTAAAAATGGTTTAATTGTGAGTGGCTGGTGCTGGTATTGCAGCGTCCATCGACCTCAGTGCTGGTTGGGTTTGGTCCAAGAGAGAGTCACGAGTATACAATGTTGGGGAAAGTACGAACAGATGTACATTCATTTATAGTCATCACTTCAATAATTTAAAGTATGCAGAAGTTGTAACATCTATTGAGATACAAAGTTTTTAAGATCTAAGTAGGTAGATAATTTAAAGCAGTAACCCAAAATAAGGAGCGAAGCTACTTAATCAACAGATAAATAAGAATAAACATATACAATCCTTGGTGGAGGGCCAGTTAGAAAAATGCCCCTTATAGAACTGCTAGCCCCGCCTCCTTGGCAACCAACAATATTACTAACATATATACGAGAAAAAATGAACAACTGTTGCCGGTAATTATAGGTGGCAAAGATCCAGTCCAGTCTATGTATCATTAAACCAATTTCTATTCGTCTTTTTCAAGGCAAGTCTTGGCAAGTCACACGATACAAACTGAACATAACCTACGACTGGCATGCCTTTTTTATTGACACTGCCCTTCAGTAAGGATGATGCCTAAAGCTTGTGCGACTGGTGGTCGGGGTGAGGCAACCCGGCACCTCCACCAACAATATTATTAACACGGCACCTCCACCAACAATATTATTAACACGGCACCTCCACCAACAATATTATTAACACGGCACCTCCACCAACAATATTATTAACAGCAAACAACAATGTTAACCCACCCCCAATTTTGGCACTCATCAACAATATTACTATAGTACTTACCGCCAGTGAATATAACACAAATCAATACAATACGCATGGTACTTAGTTAAGTGACTGGAAAGACCTGTTTGGGCGTTTGTTGGTGAATCTGGAATGAGGGTGAATCCCTTATTATTGAATTACCAAGCGAAGTAACGTAGAGCCACTTTGCAAAGGCTACGTTTTGTAATAATTAATTTTCCTTGGGCCTGTGTAATAGATCAGTGAACGCACGCCGCTGTGAGCAAGTTACAAACAGAAGTTCCGGCATGGCAACCGCCAACGCCTAAGTGGTTAGGCAACCCAAATGACACCACCACATCGAGGCAAACCTACCTACCTACACTCCTACCCCCTCAAACACTATTATACTGCTTAGCTTAGAGCTTATACAAGGATCTCGCCGGAGGAATATATGAGTTTTAATACTAAGTTTCAACTGCAAGTGTAAATTATGAGATTTCGATTTGTACAAGGTATGGTATGTGCACATCTGCACACCACTCCAAGAATATCAGCAAATAGCATATTCATTTTTTAAAGTTTACTATTCTTGTAATTTCTTCTACTATAGAAAAACGTGTCGAATAGAGAAATACAAGCAGAATACAAACTTATATGGGCAGCTGTCGCGCCCTAAAAACAAAACGAACCCAAGAAAGATAAAATGAATGTACAATACTATTTAAAATGGAAAGTTTTATGAGGAGTACTCTATGTTTAATTTCCCTTCAATGCTGAGCTGGATGTATAGTTTGATTCTCTTGGAACTGTGCAATTGCAATATGCATGCAAATCCAAAATTTGAATAGCAAACACAATTATTTTACCGACAGACTAATTTTAAGTTCAAACTATGATTGTAGTTACCACTGTCGACAATTCTCTATTCGTGCCTTCGTGGCATTATAGTTTACGGTACAAAAAATCAAAACAGAAATATTTACTATGCTATAATAATATACTTCAAAACCGGTACTACCTGCAGTAAATAGTGCAAAAGAGGGTAAAACAATGACTAAATTTTAAAAGCGACGAAATTCAATTTTAGTAAATAGATACAACACAAAAGTAATGTACCGCGACTTGGCATAATCATGACATCGACAAGCGGACGAGCCAGATTCAATCCCCGGTCGCGATTGAATTTAGTACAGCTTAGAAGGCTACTGGGCGCTTTATTTTATGCGATGTTACCGTCGAGTGGCATACAAGTGGCTTCAACGGCAATCAACACTAAATAACATGTCGACTATTAAGAAGCAAAACCTTTGTTGCCAGATGTATAAACACTTTTCAGTTGGCACAGTTAAAACGAAAAAGTAAACACAAAACCACGCCAAAACACATCTGCTCCATGGATATAAATTAAATAGTAAGTAAACTAATAGCCAAAAGTCGTTGTTACGATAACGAAAGAATCGTATCATTTATTTTATATGTTCGTTTCGGCGGTGATGCGCGGGAAATATTGTTTTTCATGTGAAATCAATGAAAACCACAATCAAGTAAAATGTCGCAAGTTCCGCCTGAAGTTTTTGTTTCGACTGTGATGCATTCTATACCTGTACATTTACGCACGTCCTGTTTTAGACAATCCTCTCTACTAATTACCTACGACATGCAGTCTTTGGCCACCAGCAGCAAAAAAACACCCATTGTTTCTATCTAGGCCTACAAAGAAATAGCTCCTCTGTAATTACCTGTTTGTGCATTTCGACGTTGAGGCCGTACGACATCTCGTAATACTGCAACAGAAGAGAGAGAAACATCAATGAAATGTAGAAGTGAGACGATTCGACGATGCGTCGCTCCACATGACAAGCAGACGAAGTGGTAGGAGAATATGTATTATGTGCATAACCGACAAGCCCGCGATCGTGCGATATTATAATATATAACTTTGAATAATAAACTATTGTTGACTTTATGTCTACTACTCTGCTGACCAAAGAACAAAAAAACATAATTTTCAATGAATCTACTATAATTTCCTTCACTAAGCCACTGCGAGTCGAGTAGGCCCCACCCAATCGCCAGTACGCCACTGCGAGTCGAGTAGGCCCCACCCAATCGCCAGTACGCCACTGCGAGTCGAGTAGGCCCCACCCAATCGCCAGTACGCCACTGTGAGTCGAGTGGGCCCCACCCAATCGCCAGTACGCCACTGTGAGTCGAGTTCTACTGGTACCCCAAGCTGTGCATGTTCGGTTATGTTCCAAGGTATAATTTCATCAACAAGGCCAATAAAAGTCAGAATTCACTCTTGGCATAATATGTAAGTAAAAATATTATGTTTGGATCTACAGTAATTTACATAACAACATTATGTGAAGGTATGCTACACAGATTGTGACGTGTAAATAATTTACAGTTGTTTGATTAATAAAAAGAGCGTGATTAAAATGTGCACTTCTACTCACCATTACGTAATGTCGCTGCATTTCAGTCTTCTCGTTCGCCAGTTTATCACACTCGACTTTCAGTCTGAAAAACACAAAGAACAATAGTTAGAACACCTCCCCACTCGCCTCAGACACCTCCCCTCCCCTCCCCAAGGAACGAACCCTCCACCTAGATCCTCAAGGGGGGCTAACCTGTCATAACGCGTTCCATCTCATTTTCACCCCCTCCCTAGTTGGTGTGCACTCGCATCAACAAGTTATGGAAATATATTCACATATATATTTACACACACACTCCTCGTGATAGGGATGTTTAGTTTAAATATATTTACTTGCATTGATATTGATACAAATCGCAATAGTCGCGAGTCAAAACATACCGATAACCATTAGTCCCCAAGACTTAGCCAAGACATATGGTAGGCATGGCACAACATGGGATAACTACGCGGTCAATGGATGGCCAAGCTCAAGCATGACAAGACAGGACAGGACTATAAACTTTTCACTTTTCACACGTTTTTGTAGATATTAAAATAAACAGAAAAACTAGACATTTCTGTACGTAAGGTTAGTAACCGGTAATGATGTGAGAAACTTTCATAGGAGTACATTTTCCTATCTGTGAGACACCATTCATCTTGCCGTTTGAAAACACAAAAAAAATAATCTCTTCAAAATTATTCTACGTAAAACGAGCTTATGAGACGTTGAAAGTGTTTTGGTTAAATTTTCGGCGCAGTCTTCTAAGCCCCTGTACCTTTTTTTTGGCTTCTAAGCCCCTGTGACCGAAGGTTGTGCTACACGTTGCGAAGCGGGGCTAAGAAGACAAACCGGTCCGGGCTTTAAAAGACTAAAAGTCTTCTAAGCCCCTGTCTCCTAAGCCCCTGCACCTGGCTTCTGAGCCCCTGTGACCGACGATTGTGCTACATGTTTTTGTTCGGTCCCACATGTTGCAAAGCGGTCTGTACATTGCATTGAGGTAACGTAACCGAACCTAACCTAACTTAACCTAATTTTCTTAAATTTACCCTGTTTTCACAAGTTTCCATTAAAAAAAAAAAACGGGTACACGTTTTGTCCTTTATTTAGGCTTCCGCACGATGTTTTTGTTCGGTCCCACACGTTGCACAATGCGGTCTGGACTTTGCAATGAGGTAACCTAACCTAACATAACCTAGCCTAACCTAACCTAACCTAATTTTCTTAAATTTACCCTGTGTTCACAAGTTTCCATTAAAAAAAAACGGGTGCACGTTTTGTCCTTTTTAAGGCTTTTTACGCCGTAAAAAATATTTTTGTAACAAATTACGAATGCAAGTGATATTAAATTATATAGTTATGGAATATTTATCGTCCGGTCCTGTGGGTACTCAGTTTTATTTGAAAATAATTCGATAATAATTAACACTTACAAATTCGTTATCATTTCTTATCTGAAATGGCTCAAATAAATAAATAAATAAATAAATAAATAAATAAATAAATAAATAAATAAAATAAATAAATAAATAAATTGTATTTAGAGTCTACCTACTCGGTTATATAACTGCTTTTCAGTGGGGGACAGTAAATCAAAGCGACTAAGCCTACCCTGTAGGCCCCGACGCAATCGACGTGGGAACGAACAATATTATCGTGCGGGCTTTAGGAGACAGGGGCTAAGAAGACTTTTAGTATTTTAAAGGCCGGACCGGTTTGTCTTCTTAGCACCGCTTCACAACGTGTAGCACAACCGTCGGTCACAGGGGCTTAGAAGCCAAAAAAAGGTGCAGGGGCTTAGAAGACAGGGACTTAGAAGCCGACACCAAATTTTCCTGAAGAGGAGAAATAATGGGACATGGGATTTTGTCGCGATTTTTGACCATTGTTATCGTGAGAAAAATGCGGGTTTATTAATCCAGGTAGATCTTTCCAAAAGTCAAATGCCACTCCCATTTTATCAACGCAATTTATCTGTTTTCGAATGTAGAGGCAAGGCGGGTTTTAACACGTCTAAGATCGAGTGACAAAACAGACAAGGATTTTTAACATTTGTATTTGTTCTTCTTAGGCCTACTATAAAAAAAAAAATAAAAAATTAAATAAAAAGTATAAAAAATCCAGAACAATGAAAAAGTTTTTAGTGGTAAAATATTTCTTCGACTTCGATTGAACCAAACATCGATGCAGGTCTAAGTTCGGAGATTTCGAAGGTTCCCTACAATATCACACTGGACGTTTGTCTGGTCCGAACAAACAAACAAACAAATTAGACACCCGAGCTATTTTCATCAAGCTACAGTCAAATCATGGATATTTAAATCCCTGGTCAAATTAAGGTGATATCGATATGGAATATTAATCGTTCGACATCACAAAAACTCAAGGGGAAAGGGAAATAAATTAAATCATAAATGTCGTCTCCAGTGTCAATTCCAAGAATGTCTCCATCACCACGGCACAAAACGTCTCCAACCAACCATGCCCGGGTACTAAACAATGAACCCCACGCCATCACATCACATCAGTCACACACGTGCGGAGTCTGAGGAGAGCAATGCTCGGCCGAGGCTCGCCCAGCACTAAGCACTATCTGCATGGGTTTCTAGGAATGCGACGAGAGTAATTGATACTTGGCATTACTTACGTGTGGTACTGAGCTTGTAGGAAATTAAATTCCTCCTTGATTCGCTCGCACGTCTCGGCGACTGTGAACTTGAGCTGGTGCGCTGCCTGAGGAGGGGGACCCTGCAATCAGACATCAAGGGCGAGGTCAGTATCAGGAGAACAAAGACAAGGTGACACTTGCTGGTGGTGGTGGAGAAACTTTCCTCAACAATATCACAAGAATGAAAAGAGGATTATGTCCCAACACTTGATCAAGGATTCTCTTCCATATAGTAGTGTATGTTGAATTTTAAGAACCATAGTTTGTTTGACTGATTTTGAATTATTTTGAAAAATTATTAAAGGGTTGTGAAAGAGTAAGACAATGTAGTCATATGATGAATCAAACCCACAGCCTCAGGCTACTGGATTAGACTTTCCAGTCGTGTCAGCTTGCTAAGATAATTCCGATTACATCAAATGCCAACAATAATGGTAACGACATAACCAATATAAATTTAACAATTCAACCACATATTTTTCGGGGTAATAAGAAGCAAGCAAGAGCTCAGAAGTACTAAACCATTGAGTTTAGAATACCTATGTACTATCCAAAATAGGGAGCGAACGTTAGTTGTATTTTTGGTGGAGGTGCCGGGTCGATCTAGATTTGCTACCTTATTTTATTTATTTATTTAATTTATTTATTTAACGTCTATCCTATTCAGTTATAAAAACTGATCTAATTACATAGATGCAGACACAACAATGAACTACATTTACGTAAATGAACTAAAATTTACGTAATGAACTATTTTTTACATTTACATGGTAATAGTCCCGTCCTCTGACCCAAATGGTCACCAAAGCAATTGTGGGATTATATGTGATGCCGTAACTAGTACGTGTATCGTAACATAAGCATTGTCACTTGTCAGTAACATAAGCATTGTCAGATGTCAGATGACAACATGTCAAGAAAACAATCGCATGTCAACAGGAGTTTATATCGTGAGGTACCACACACAAGGCCGGATACAGAGAAATGATATAGATAGAAGCTTTACTCTCTAACTCTAATAACACGCGTTTTTGTGCATTTTACGTTCATGATTGCGTGTATCAAATACAAATTAATAATATAATCCCTGTAGCCGGAGGAGACAGATTTTCCTACTATTGTGTTTACTATCATTTTATTATCATAACCCTTGTAGAAATATTTAGATGCCAAATGGTTGCCAAGTGGTCACCAACAGTTCACCAAGGCTTGTTTTTGATCGCCAAGTGGTTACCAAGGGTCGCCACCGAAATTTCAATAGAATATATGACAGCCAAGCGTCCACCAAAAGGCAGCCAACGAGTCACCAACTTTGCAATGCAGTATTTTGACACAAAAACGACCTGTTGGCGACCTGTTGGCGACCATTTGGCTTCTTTTGGTGATCACTTGGCGATCACTTGGTGAACTAGTTGGTGAGACTACTTGGCAATCATTTGGCAAGCAAATATTTTTACTAGGGAATGCTTTACTATGGTTTCACTATGAGTAGATTGATCGGAACTATGATCACAACAGCTGTCTCCTCCAAGAATCCTCCCTACATTCCACATTAGCGACTACTACTGCTGTAGGTGACATCGGTGAAAAGTGATTTCCGATTCTAAAGAAAAAAAGAAATAAACTTTCCCCGAGTCCTCGTAGACTAAGAGGATTCGTACCGTGGAGTTTCTAGACTCGGAAATACAAATGTCACGTACTTGTCACTTAAACTAGTACTTGCAGCTGACACTAGGTCATATCGTATATTGAACTAAATGTGTGTTTTATCGTGGACTGCTCTATGGACAAACATATACATATGGATACGAACAAGAAACTCTGCTAGGTTATTACAATTATCAATATTGTGAATAACAAATCCCAAGTGCGGAGGAAGTGAGAAATCCCCCCACTTTTTTCTTTGACCCTCCCCCAACGTTATAATGTTAAAACACCACATATATGTTTGAAGTTTCAGACAGTTGTCATGCACGGAGGCGGAAATGAAGGGCCACCATATCTACAGTCATACTTTCTTTTTCTTAACTTTTTTCATGATTTTGTATTTTATTCGTGTTTTTTCCTGGCCTATTTACAGTAAATAAGGAAAATCTACTAGACTACGACTGTATGGCTGTCCATGTACACATTATTGACAATTTTGGTCAGTTTCATAATATACGTCGGATCATTGAGTTCTATTCGTTCTACAGGTTCTATAATCAAAGGTCCAGGCGGAACGAAAAGCTATTGCTATAACTGCCAAATGTGACCTATTCCCCCTTAATGTGATTAATGAGTGTTACTTTGGTTTCTTACATATTATGTAATTGCAGATGTATAAGCGTGTAGGTAGACTACAGCTTCTGCGTCCACCCAACGCAATTTCACTGTTATTACTAGAAAACCGTGGTAACATAATATGCCTGTGTGTTTCTGTGGTGGAGCTATAAATAAAATATTTTACTGCCACTTCTCTGCTCATGCAGTGCAGTTATACCTCCGAGGAAGTTTGAAAGGCAAAACAATAACTCACTATAGCTATATAAACCGTAGACTTTTCCAGCAAGTAGACGCAACACGGCCCAAGCCCAGCCCAGTGGCGATAACGAGCCTGGGGTGAGGTGTTGATGTACTTGACTGGCTTCTCTAGTGTACACTTAGCACTCTGACTGAGGGCGAGGGAGAGAGTAGGCAGGGTTCGTGAGTCTGGGAAGCTTTTCCACATACACAACGTCAAGACGTAGTTATAATTTTTTATAATTTTGTCTACAAATAAAAATTAACTGAAATAGGAATTAATCACTTCTATGTCCAAAATACTTCAAATTAAAATCGCCTCTCGATGGTATATTGTAAAAATCTGTTTCAACTATTTGTTACTTTATATAGGGCCTAATATTTCTATTTTGAACCTCTATTTCATCACAAAAGTGTCGAAAAACGACAAGCCACTTTTGAATGCCCGTAATAAGATAATAAAACACTACGCAAATTCATGGGTACACACTTACACAGAAAATGGTAACGTCAGATGGCGAAAACACTGTACAACGCCGGAAATGCACCGCCACGATTCGCAATATATAATCAGTAGTAGCCGCTCTGCAATTATAACCGGCAAAGCATTTAGCGGTAAGAGTGCCTCGCTTTTACCGGTAGAACCATCAAAACTAATATATCTGCCGCAATGATCACGAATCTCGAAAATTACTTGCAAGTTGGTCGCGAATGCGATGATTCCAATTTCCAAACATCGGAGCTTCGTTCGCATGTCGCGAGGCGAGGCAACCGATATTAAACGATGCGTCCTGCGCATTTTAATGGAATTATAACATCCTGCACGTAGGTCTGTGTGTACACGCAACCCCCGACAAGTGGCGTGTCATGAGACTATTGTCTGGAAGAGAGGAGAGACAGACAATGACACAAAATGTTGCAAATAATCGCTGCTTGGACAGTATAGCGTTCAAATGTATTATAATTAGGGAGATGATGTTCAGGAAATCTCATTTTTTCTATTGGTAAATACATGCCTGGAAAATAGTTCAAGTGTTAGGGATGCCAAAAATATGCATTTTATTTTGCCTTAAAATGCCTATTTAGGTACATCATTTCATGAGTAAAGGTCCTTTTTGGGCATTTTAAAGGTACTATTGTCCTATTTTGATATAATTTGCTAAAACGGATGCAAAACTGTGAGTGTGAGTGCAGTGTCGAGCTTACGTGAAATGAAATTAAAATGTTAAAATTATGTTTTTAATTTTTATCTTATGTTTGATATATCGACAAAACTATTCCCCCCACCACCCACCCCCTCTCCATGAAAATATCTGCAATAAAACATTAATGAATGTTATGAAAACAATAGAATTCGATTAAATTCAATAGGTCGTTTTTTGTTTTTTAGGTCCTTTTTTGGTGTTTTAAAGGTACTATTTGCCTGCCTTTTTCTCACTTTGAAAGGTCCTGAACATCCGCTCCATAATTATAATATTTCATTGTACTCAGATGACTACTATATAAGAGACTCAAACTAATGCTAGAATCCATTTCATTCGCGGCCTGGTTAACAATGAAAAACACATGCAAAGGAATTTGAGCAAGTAGTGTAGGCAGCATACTGCATAGCATCGGTTTGATATTATTCAATGATAAAGATAGGGATGGTCGAATATCGGGAATCGGGATTGAGAGTAAGTTAGGTGTGGGCGGGTGTCTGTATAGATAGACACTTCGCTTCGTCTATTAGATTTAGAGTATTTGGGTGGTATAGACGCTTAGTTATGACTGTTATGCGAAGGCAAAGAAACATAACATCACTCAAATAGTAATTTCATTTTCGAATAAACGAGATATTCCTTACACGTCCTATAGTTGTCTTGTAGAACGTGAGGCGTTGCACCTCCAACAATTGAACTAGATAAGAGGTCGCTTTGAAGAAGATGTCATTAAATCTCACTCCCAAAAAGAAAAGAAAAAACTGCCAAGCACAAGCAGGCCTATACAAATTACAAAAGCAACAGATTTCCAGATTTTTTTTTACAAATTGAATAATATTTTCGTACTTGCTATATCCTCTTGATAACCAGTTAATTGTTATGAATAGTACAGTACGTTTTTTTAAATCGCCACTGGCAATGTGCAATATAAACAAACAACAAAACAGTGTTCGCGTTGGTCAACCTCATCTGGCCCCAGAGATTTCCTCCCCGCATAGTAAAAAAGAAAAAAACACACCAAATGTGAAACGTTTCTATTCGAGTTTTTCTCTGCGCGCTATCAACCAATGAATAAAACTTTGATTTATGACTTCATTTTTATGTTATGCAATTAATTTGTTCGTATAAGAAAGTAGGAGTTCAACTTTTTTCTTCCGGGAGCTCGTCGAAATTATGTTTTCAGATGGTAAATATCTTCAATATAATTAAAAGTTGATATTTCTCTTCCATCTTCCTTCACTCGACAGCCGTGTAGGATTAAAAAGTTATCGAATTAAAAAAGTTCTTAGAATTTGATTTATCCCACTCTTGATCTATATTTAAAATACATGTCACCGTACAGAACCACAACTAAATAAGTTCTCGAATGCATAACGAACAAGTTTATCTGTAACAATTTCAACATCTCTTTGATTATCGTGTTCATAAATAAGTAAATAATAACCATGAGAGGAGACGTCAGGAACACTTCATTTTCTGCGTCTTTTTAGCATTGCTGAGCTTCGATGTGAAATACGGATGCAGGTCTTGCACTTGCTGCACTGTTGCAGGTTTGATTCCAGTCACCGCCATACGGAGGGAAGGCTACGTGATCAAGGTAAATGCCAGCGATCCCGTGCAAAGATCATGTACATTTATTGGAAAGTATTGTCGGCAGCTCAGCATCCACAGATCTATCTCGGATGAAAGAAGGACGCTGCATCGTCACGGTATCGCAAACACGTCGCAGCGTCAAGGCAGTAAGATGTGAAGCTTGGCGACTATATAGTCAGATCTCACGTCAATAATGGATGATACAACTAATAATGGCTCCGCAATTATTCTTTATTATTTTTTTATCGTGGCAATTAAACCTGTTGTAGGGTGAAACATGCCCCTCTTCAGGTGAACTATAGGTATGTTGCGGATAGGATTTTTTGTGAAGGGATAGGAAAACCTTGGATAAAACCTTTCAGTAAGGATTTCCGGTCTCGGCGGGATTCTAGTCCGGGACCTCCCGAATCAGAGTCGAGCGCTTAGCGCCCGAGTCAACACTGTCGGTATATTATTTCTTATACTTGCCGTTGCCGGACTAAAGCTAGGGTGTCCGCTTCTAAGCCCCTGTCTCCTAAGCCCCCGACCTTTTTTTGGCTTCTAAGCCCCTGTGACCGACGGTTGTGCTACACGTTGCGACAGCGGGGCTAAGAAGACTAAAAGTCTTCTTAGGCCCTGTCTCCTAACGCCCGCACGAAAACCTTGTTCGTTCCCATGAGCCATAAGAAATGATAACGAATTTTGAAGTGTTTATTATTATCGATTTTTGGATGAGCGAAGCGAAGACTTCAATTTCACCGACCCCCAAAAAATTTAGCTCGTGTGTTTTTTTTTGTTTTTTTCTGTCTGTTTGTTCGCTCTCTACCCGAATACGGCATCGGAATCGGATACGGATACGGATACGGAATCGAAGAAATATTTCTCATGACTTTCGTTTAAAGGAACTCTTTCGGTTTGGTAGGGCCTATGGACAGTTTTTGATCAGTAGGTAGCGGCCTACTTTAGATTTAAAATAGCGACGTTAAAGGTTTTGTAGGTACTTTAGATTTAAAATAGCGACGAAAAGGTTTTGTAGGCCTAGGTGCACATAAAAAAAACTGTCCATACCAACCGAAAGAGTACCCGTTTAAAATAGCGACGTTAAAGTTTTGAAGTTTTTTTGTTAATTTAACAGCAAACCCAAACGGAGTTGAAAAGTTGGATCATTGCATATTAAAACCGTGCTTTTGCAATGCCTACATGATTTAATTGCAACATTTTCGAGTCAAATGAGACGTTAAGCAATATCTAATTAATCGAATATTGCTAATGATTTATTTTTATCCCCCACCCCCCACCCACCACCAACATTTGGGAATTTAGGGTTTCACCTCGAGCAAAGTACAGCCCGCCTTGCAACGTGTGCGACCGAACAAAAACATCGTGCGGGCGTTAGGAGGACAGGGCCTAAGAAGACTTTTAGTTCTTCTAAAGCCCGGACCGGTTTGTCTTCTTAGCCCCGCTTCGCAACGTGTAGCACAAACCTTCGGTCACAGGGGCTTAGAAGCCCAAAAAAGGGTCCAGGGGCTTAGGAGACAGGGGCTTAGAATACCGCCCCAAAGCTAGTGATCCCCCCCCCAGAGCTCAGGGTGCATCACCAAACGCCCCTCGTTAAACCGAATTTTTTTCAACTGAAAATTCCTCTAAATTTTCAGTTGATAAAAATTCGGTTTTAACGAGTTTAACGGTTTAATAAGAAATAACACAATTTCATTGTCATTGTCAAATCGTGTTTTAATACATTGTTGATGTAATATTAGCAATTATTTAAAATATTCATTGCTGTATTTGCATCTAAGTAGATTTATTTGGTTGTCCTCCTTTGTAAATCAGTTTTTTAACTGAATAGGATAGACGTTAAATAAATAATAAAAATAAATAACTAATTTGATGATTTTCAGCAAATATATTGCAGTTTTGAGTCAATTACATAATTATGTGAAATTATTTCCTGTTTTCCCTGAAAAGTAGCACCTCGTAACAGGCAGGCTTTTCTGTTTATCACCGTTCGTCTGTCACTTTTGAGTTTGCGATTTTACGTTGAGTGGAAACTAAAGAGGGTGAGTAATTGCGGGCGTGGGGAGGGGGAATTTATATTGCATACATCTTCTCCGTGGCACATTTTCTCAATACCCAGGCACATTGTTTCAAAAGGCATTGCTTTCAGTCTAATTTACCAAACTACCATACAAAAATGTATGTATGTATGTATTTATGTAGGCTTTCATGGTCGAATGATGTATTACATGACATTTTTAGGTGTAGACCACGTACAAATAACAATAATTAATTAAAATAATAACTCATTTATATTTAATAGCTTTGTTGCAGTCTTTGCATCTTCATTTCATATAACATGTGTTTTGTTTAATAAATAAACAGTTTTTTGAAACAGTGGGGTGCAATCTCCACGAAACGTCAAAATGAGTTATTATTTTAATTAATTATTGTTATTTGTACGTGGGCTACACCTAAAAATGTCATGTAATATATATGTTAGTACTTTAGACAGAATTAAAAAAGTGACACACCGGGGTTTGAACCCGGGCGCCTACTATAAAGCCAAGTTTAAACATATATATATATTGATTCATAGCAGTTGTCGAAAAAGTTTGCCCCGACTGGGTTCGAACCCAGAACCTCCGACTTAACGTGCCATAGCTTTACCAATTAACCGAACAAACCTTTACGAAACTGGGTTCGAACCCCAGTCGGGGCAAACTTTTTCGACAACTGCTATGAATCAATATATATATATATATATTTATATGTATATCGATTTCATTCGGGAAACACTGGTAATTGATAAAATAGAAATGAATCCAGAAATATTAAAAGATCCATATCCTGATCTTAGCCGAGTATTTTATTTCATTTTTAATTTCTGAATTGATTTCTATTTTATAAAAGTGTAGGAATGTTGTAATTTAGACATATTGAAAATAAAAACCGTCCCGTAAAAGAAAAATATTCAAAAATAAAATAACGTCGTGAATCAAACCAATAACAGAAATTGCGTGCTATCGTATTTCCGGAATTGAATTTAACACTCGGCGATGATGAGGTGAGATAACGCTCGAAGGTTTTCCACAACTCAATCGTAATAATCCAGTCGTTGGTCGGGGTCGATCTTTCGACACGGGCGGCATCGATTCGAAGCAAAACGGTCGGCGGACGTTATACGATAAATATTTATTCTAGTTTTCATCACAGAGCAAGCACTCAGAACGTGTACGAGAGCATGACGGCTTGTACAAACAAACACGTGTTATCGGAGGTTTCGTTTGTACCACATCGAGGGGCACGGAAGGGGGCGGGGGCCCACAATCAAAAACATGCCCTCGGCGGTTTGATGTAGCAGTCACTCACTAGCAACAACTACATGCATGCAACATTAAGGAATCGTTAATATTTAAAACAATTGGTGCCCTATTTGTTTTTTTATATGCGTGTATTTGGCTATTGTAATTGTCCAACCATGTTGGCTAAAGACGGTATATTATTATTAAGTCTCTATTTGCAACGGATAATGTAATCCACTAGTGCAAATTTAATAGAGAAGGGAGGAGGGGAAACCCGGTACAAGCACGTAGCCTACTCCTTCCGAAAAGTACCAAGGGGGCTAACGGCTTTCGTCCCATCCGAAAGGACGGTGTAACCTTGACAGGCATACAGGTTCCTCCCATGGTACAATAATGATATCTCTGAATATCATTGGGCCATCAAATTCCAACTCGCAACCTTCTCGTGGTTTGGCCCGTGATTAATGGGAGTTTTGCTCCCTGAAACTAATGGCGAGCTCTGGGTCGTCGTCGGGGAACTTCCCCCTTCCCTTTGACTACCTCCCCGACGACGACGACAATGACAACACGGACGGATGATGACACAGACGGAGACGACCACGACGTGGGGGAACCCCTGCCCTCCCCATACGCTTGTGGCTGGTTCTGACCAGCACAGGCCTTTCCACCCCTTGTCCCCTTGCGTCATACCTTACGTCCCTCCCTTCGTCACGATTAGCCAAGTTGCATAAATATGAGACGTTAAGCAGTATCCAATCAAAATCTGAATATCATTGGATCATGGGTTCCTCCACTAACCCGGACTGCCGAGCAGACGTCGAGGAAAACGAAGCCGTTACACTAGCTCTCGAACCCTCCATCTGCTCTGCCATTAAAAAAACAAAAACATTAAGTATGTTCGATACTCAATGATAAAACTAATTAACTAACACTATAAAACACACAACAAATCTGTGGTAATGATCGGCTCGCACGACTTGACGTGATGCGCGCACAGAGGGGCGGACAGACAGGAAGGCGGTGAATATGGTAGATTCGTTCCATATCCTGACATACATTGTGTTCGGGGAAGGGAGTTGCTACCCACGACGCAGGACACAATCCCGGGGGGATGGACAAAATTTGCCCCAACCCGTGGTTCAAACCGGTGCTCCCACACGGGGAAGGTTCTTTTTTTAAAGATGTTTCTGATTAATATGTAAAAAAGAGCAATCAGCACACCCGTTTCTTAATGATGCAGAGCGATCACCAAAGGGGGCCGAAATGAAAACGGTTTTAGTGAAGGGAATACCTTACTTTACTTGTTATTTCCTTCCACGTCCACAGCAGTAGACATGTTAAAATAACAGTCCACCCATGAGCATACCTCCCTCATTACGAACACAATTTGTGTGAGTGGGTGGTGGCGGCATATCTAAATGGATAGATGTTAATACTGACCAGCACAATAATTGATTAAATAAACGTTAGTGAGCGTAAACAACACGGCCTCTGGCCTAAACCATAGAGTATGATTAGCGTATTAGACCAAGGGCTTAACCGCACCTTTACCACCCTCAAAGCAAATTATGCACATAGTATCGGCCGCAGGGCACAAACTAAACACATGGAATTGCATTATCTCTCTGGCAATATGTATCGAGGCGAGGATGCTGATGCTGGGGGGTGTTAGGCGGGGGAGGGAGACAACTGTGTGTGGAACATTAAATGTCGACAAGATTGTTATGAGGAGACTGTCAGGGCGAGATCGATATCCCAAATGTGTGTGCTAGAAGGAGAGAGGGAATACACAGAAACGTTAAGTTGTCGCTTCCGTATTTCTTGCAAGATCGTGTAATGCCGAAACATTGTTCGACTTGCTCTCCGATATGCATCACTATGTCCGTCTACGCGTGTGTCCATGACGTCCGCGTGTGCCTATATGTCTATTGTCTACCCAGGGTGTGTATTGATTTTTTTTTTAACTTTTATTTAAAAAAAATCAAAAATCATGATTCATTTGATTTAAATCAACTTTTAGATTGAAACTTTCACAAGCGTTTCAGGAAATAAAATTAAAATTCAAAAAATTATTTTAAGAAAAACTTTGCCGGAATCGGTTAGTTAAAACCCTTTGAATTTGTTGCTCAAAAAAAAGAAAAAGGCATTAAATCAAAAATTTTTTTATCAAAAGGGCCCAAACTTTGATTAAAATCTGTTAAAATTAAAAAACCCCCTATGCTCCCTCAAAAAAAGCGTTTTATGTGGAATTCCCCTTTGGACAAAAATCATAAAAAATTTTAAAAAAGCCATTCGATCGGGTTCAAAATAGGGGGTCTCCCACTTTCCATTTTAATTCTGAATTGCAATTGTATGGGATCTAACGGTCGAGATTTACTTATTTTGAAATTTTTTCACCTGCGAGAGTTTCCCGACAAACCCAAAATAGAGAAAGGTTCTTATAGCTTTATGGGGCCCTGGGGCGGAGGTCAAGGGGGAAGGGGAATTATTGAAGGGGAATAAAGGCACAAAAACAAAAAGTTTCCTTTCCCCGTGCTTGCCCAAGACACTCACAAACCAGAAACCCCCCCAGAAAATTTTTAGGGGGAAAAAATCGTTTGACTAGTTACCAAATCTCGAACTTCTGACGTTAAAACCCAAAAAAAGGTTACAATTTCAAAATTGTATACCTTTGCCGTGCCGCGTCCTTTCTCTTTGTTTTGCTATGTTTTTTTATTTTCAAACTCAAATTTTAGATTTCATGTGCCCAAGAGTGTTCCCTTGTTTGGATAGCATTCATTTTGAGGCACAATGACATGTCAAAAGATCGAGGACGAGTTCGGCAATACGGTGTCTTCTGCAGTAGAAACCAAACTTGCACAGGACTTTGTGTCGCAAGTTGCTTCATTGCGGGTCCCAAGCTATTTATTATATCGGTTCCATCAAGAACAGTATTATGGTATTATCTTTCCTCCCTCTCTAAACATGAGTTAGTGGATGGTGGGTGATGGATTGATTGACGCAGACCGAATAGGAAGGGAGATTACCAACGCGTAGCCTACGCCTGCTGATGTTGCCCGACGAAAGTACCGTAATATACGGGGAGGGTATCGGGGGTTGATTCCCATGGTAGTGGACTAGTGCTACAAGGCTATTTCATGGTCAAGTCATTTGGTGCCAAGTTATAATGAGGCGAGGTTAGGCATAATCGTGGCAAATGACAGTGTCCCGGAACCCACCCTTTCCCGGGGCACAGACACTATTCACAAAAAATAGGCTCACGTAAAATTTTAAAAATCTCCCTTCTGAATTTTTCTGCAACTTATTTTTGTATTCATTTTGATTTTTTTTGTTTTAAAACCCAAAAGAAATAAACAAATTCATCCCCTCTCCCGTCCAGCTACATGCAACTGCACACCAAGTCTAGTGTGACTATAACTTCCATTGCATCATATTACTATGCAAGAGCAACGACTTCTTCAAAATAAATCCGCTAAGAAAGAAAAGTGCACACCGGAAATACAGATCCTAAGGGGTGAGGGCGCAAAACATGGCCTCGGCCACGTCCCCCGTTCCCCCCAGCATTTAAATTTTTATAAAACCCAAAACAAGTGCCTAACATGACATCAACTTTTCAGACAGCCGTGCTTGCTGGTTGCCGGCCGCGGGTTTCTGAGGGCGCGTTAAACCTTGCAGTTGGAAGGGGCGAGCGAGTGCGACCCAAAGGAAAACAGGGGAACCGACGGTGGGCGATCTTGATTTAATTTTAGTTTAGTAGAAGAGAATGTGCATAAGGTACGCGCCAAAAAATGATTCGCATAACCTCTCTTCCCCTTCCAACAGACTACTTTTAAACAAACAAGCACCTCCTTGAATAAATTGGCATTCAGACAAGTTTACTAAAATAAATGGCGAGTTGTGATTTGTGATTGATGGAAGATGAGTGGTGACGAGATGGCATCTTGTTGGAACTGGAACAAGAGTTTTAAACTTGTACGTCACCTCTGACTACAGGGTGTGTGACGTTATCACAACTAACATAATGGTTCCTCCACCGAGTCATTGAAAGGAGTTGGATAAAAACCGGCCCCTTGGGTGTACCAAGCACAGCCCTATTTCCTTATTAAACTCATAAGATCGTTCAGCTCAACTCATTAATCCAATGCATTTTTTTTTTTTTTTTAGAGGAAAAGAGGAAACCATTATTTCCTCTTTCTTTGTTAGCAGATCACGCAACAAGAAGTTCAAGCACCGGCGAGGAGGTAGAAAACACAACACTACAAGCGCTCTAATTGACAAAACTAAATTCACCGCAAGATAATCTCATGCCACTTTGTGCACCCCTCGAAGCTATAAAATTATTTCAGAGCAAATGGCTGGGCGGTTTCGTCGTCGAGAAAAAGTGTCGTTTTTTCTATCGATCTGTATTCCCTCGACCAGTGACCCCCTCCTCTGAACCTCTCCTCCCCCACACCCTCTACTACTGAGTCTGGATACACGAGTCGTCTCTTGCTAATACAGGACAATAATTGGTTGCGTGGGGTGAGAGAGCTGTTGATGAAAGAGGTGGAGTGAGAGGGGGGGGGGAAGGGGGAGTGCGCGCTTCAAATCGCTATCCGACCAACTCTTCAATGTAGTCGCAGTCGCAGAGCGTGAAAAAGTCTACGCCTGTTCAGGCTCACGATTGTACGTTCGTTCCTTCGTCCAGGGACATGATTATAAGGCTTTTTACACGAAACAAAATGGGCATGACATCCAAATAAATTATGCAGGTGTTTTTTTCTCGTTCTTTTTTGGACCTAGACGCCGAGAACAGGACGAAGCGAAGAATGGACTACAGCCAGCAGAGCACGAAAGTTGCACATCATAGCAATCAATGTCATAGTGGTACTGGTGGGGTCAGGATGATGCAGTTACATACAACGAGAGGGGCAGGGGGGATACGTAACCAGGTGAATCAAGACTCTAATGGGCTTTGCACCGGTAGGATAGGAACTCGTTTGAGCTCAGGGGTGTGGGGGTAAGTTATTAGTTATTAGTTACGAAAAAGTAAATCTTGCAACAAGAGTTATCGTTTTGTGGGGGGAGATTGATTTACAATTTTTTTTTCTGATTGACAGCAAACCAAATTGTTAGTCATTTCTTTGATATGCCAATTATGATTTTTGAGGGATTATCTCACAAGTTATGCAAAGTAAACACTTTAAATTCAATATGAATTTCCCAGAAAAAAAAATGATGGGCACTGACAACTTTACTGTGGTGTGCCCTAAAACCCCAATAACTTTTAACTAACTAGGCCTAACTAACTAACAAACATTTTCACAATTTACCAAATACGAATTAAACTTAGATTTTGAGTTTGAATAGATCTACTTTTATCTACTGCAATGCACGTAACAAAGTGCCAGGCCCCGCACTCATCGAAATACAGTATTACAGAAAATAAGTGGATACCATTACCATGTCTCTTTTATTCGGTTCGGATCTCAACTAAAAGATTCATGAAGAGTAGCGGCAAATTTAAAATAATAGAACGAGTAAAACTTGTTGAGTGGACAACCCAACCAAGAAATAAGATAATTAAGATAATTATAATAAGATTGATCCAGATCGATCTCGCTTCCACCCAATAATAACGACGACCTCCCTGTCTCAGCTCTCAACACTTCCTTCAAACTTTGATGTCCTTCCATTCCATACAAGTACACCTCTCGATTAAAATAACAATATCATAAAATATAAAAAAAACATCTTGCAAGGAATCTCTATTTCTTTGTGGCGAATTGAATATTGATTGAGATAACGTTTAAAACCTGCGAATGTTTTATCCAGCTAGAGCCAGACGTCATGATTGTATTGACTAAACTTGTGAAAGGATTCAAAATCCAAGATCGTCTGCAACGTCAACACAACTTGTGTGGTACAAAACCATATCTTCATACTGATTATGTAATTAAGAAGTAAGAAGTGATTAATCAAGAATGTGTTTAGAATTTAGATGTCAGTGGAATCGATGACCCCTGCACCCCTCGAGACTTATGAGTCGAGAAACACAGATGTACTTCAATTAGGCCACTCCCGTTTCCTCCGCGTATAGAATAGGCTGATCATTCGTGCGGCTTGTAAAATTGGTCTTGAGGATGGTTCATTTTCTCGTGAGAAGACTGAAGGTTCAGGGTTCAGATCTTAGTTCGGGCTATATCGTCCTGCGTCCTCCTAGAGAAACTAGAGCCCTTCATACATTCGCTCGTCAATGGCATCGGCGTCGAAAGGGTTCGGACTTCGGAGACGCTTCAATTCAGGACCCCCCCCCCCCCCCCCCACCACCAGGAAAGTTTTGAATTAAATCTGTTCTTTGAACTGAAGAAGAGGTCCACGGATGAAAATCAGTGTTGTAACCTGATTGCAACTTTTAGGGAAAGGAAGTAGGAAGTATTCCTACACAATTAAAACTTAATAATTTATGTACATCTAGGACAATAGACTGACAACATACATGGGTAGGGTGGGGTGAACGTTCCGTTTCTTTGGCAAAGCAAGGAAATTATGATTTGTGATTTCTTGGGTAAGTTTATAACGTTGGTTGTTGATAGACCGATGACTGAAGCATTCGGGGCGGTATTCTAAGCCCCTGTCTCCTAAGCCCCTGGACCTTTTTTTGGCTTCTAAGCCCCTGTGACCGACGGTTGTGCTACACGTTGCGAAGCGGGGCTAAGAAGACAAACCGGTCCGGGCTTTAGAAGACTAAAAGTCTTCTTAGGCCCTGTCTCCTAACGCCCGCACGAAAACCTTGTTCGTTCCCATGAGCCATTACAGATAAGAAATGATAACGAATTTTTAAGTGTTTATTATAATCGATTTTTGGATGAGCGAAGCGAAGACTTCAATTTCACCGACCCCCCAAAAAATTTAGCTCGTTTTTTTTTTTTTTTTCTCTCTGTTTTTTTTTCTGCTTGTTTGTTCGCTCTCTACCGGGAATACGGCATATGCGATCTTGATGAAAATTTGAGGGGACCTTCGAAATCTCTGAACTTAGACTTGCTACGTTTTTGGGTACAATCGAAGAAATAGTTTCTCATGATATCGTACTTTTTACGATTTTTTTCGGTTTTTAGTGCGATATTTTTGTGACATTTGGCCGATTCTGACTAAACGGGTGCGGATACAACGTTCATATTTCACATGCACATTAAGGTAATGGTGATGTATTGACGCTTGAAAGAAAAAGTTGAAAAAGTTAAGCCAGAATCTATAGTAATAAAGGTTTCAATTTGAGTTTTAAGGTTTTTAATTTTTAAAAAACCTTATTTCTATAGATTCTGGCTAATTTTTTCAACTTTTCTTTCAAAAGTCAATACATCTCCCCCTTACATTAATGTCATGTTAAATATAACGTTGTAGCCCCACCCTTTTGGGTTCAGAATCCGCCCAAATAGCACGAAAATATAGATTTTAGATCTTTCTCACAGCCTTGTATGAAAACTTCACATGAGATTTTATATTTTATCCACAGCCTTGTTACAAACAATCAAAGATCCACCAGACCTAATGATTGTTTTTGTATGGGCCTTGTTAATTTTTTTTTTTTTTTTTAAATTAATATTTAAATTTCATAATTAAAAAACCCTCATCCATCAACGCGACAAAAAAAAAGCGTTTGCAAAGCTTCCAAAGTTTTAAAACTAAGTACCCACAGGTCCGGAAGCGGTTTTAAGACTACGTAATTTGATCTCACACGTGCATTCGTCGTTTACAGCGTAAAATAGCATAAAAAGGACAAAACGTGCACTAGTTTTTTGTTTAAATGGAAACTTGTGAAAACAGGGTAAATTAACAAAATTACCTAGAATTCCATTATTTTTTTTTTAAAATACGAATTTTGGAAGAAGTACAAAACGAGTGTTCATGAGACGTCTCTCCTTGTAGTAAAAAATATATATGCAATATGTAAATTTTGTCTTAAGTTAAGCCACAGTGGAAGAACGTTAACACTGAATTGCATCGAAATAATAATGCGGTCTAGTAATAATAGGCCTTCTAGGGGTCCTGTAAGAACAGAGAATTAGTATTTCGGGGTTCCTTAGTTGTATTAATTTATTAGTAAAAACGAAATTGTATTTTTCTGATCATTTACACTTCTGTCGTTTTTGCTTGAGGCAATCAAAATATGATTATACACACAGTTGATCGAAACGACGAGCGTGAAATTAAAATATAAGACACAGAGAAGTGACCCCGCGATACATATTATTTCGTGTATATTTCGGGATTTGAAAGTATAAATTTGAGTAGTATTAAGAATTTTATAAGGCGTAAAAAAAGAATACAAAAATAGTGGAGTAAAGGGCCTGGGCCCTAATGGCAAATTAAGTGCAAAAAGTGAAACTAACGTGGAAATTGGCACTATTACTATTTCGGTACGAGAATTAAAAATTCGATGGCTCCAAGGTGAGCTTCTCTGACTTTATTATTAACTAGGAAAACGTCCCGCCGCTTTGTTGGATGAGCTTTTTGGTGCATTGAGCTGCCATGTGTTATGCGAATTTTCTTTTTGTTCTGGGGAAAAATCATTTTTAAAGTGAAATTTTTTTAAAATTAAATTAAATAAAATAAAAAATAATTTCATTTTTTTAAATTTGTTTTAAATTAATCGTAATTGTAAAAAAAAAACTTTAAAATTTCGATTTTTATAAGAAATAATTTTCTCGATTGCGCTCAAATTTAACACGAATATATTAATTCATAAAACTAAGGTTCTGCTAAAAAATCATTACAATCGGATAAAGCATGTAGGTGTTATAAGTCAAAAAAATTGTTTAAAAAAAAAGAAAAAACCCGTAAAATATCGATTTTTATGATAAAATATTTTTTCAATTGCGCTCAAATTTCACAAGAATATCTAAAATTCATAAAATAAAGGTTCTTTTGCAAAAATCATTACAAATGGGATAAAGCATGTAGGTGTATAAACGAAGAATTTTTTAAAAATTGAAAAAAATCGTAAAATTGCGATTTTCATGAGAAAAATTTTTGGGATTGCGCTCAAAACGGGGCAGTTTAAGTTCAAAGATTTCGAAGGTCTCCATAAAATTTCATCGCAATCGGAGTATCGGTTTAGCCGGAATCGTGTGGACAAACAGACAAAAATACAAAAAAAAAAAGAAAAAAAAAAAACATTCCGGATTTTTTTCTCCAGTGTATTAGAATTGGAATCTTCGCTCGCTTACGCCGCTACGCTCATCCAATAAAAATTTAAATTAATTAATTTAAAATCACCCAGACTACCAATATCAAATTGAGCCTAAAGCTTATTTTATGAGGAATAAATAAATGTCAAAATATATTTTTAAATATAAATACGATTGTAATATTTTAGTTAAGTATATACTTTAAAACTTGTCGTAGGCTTTCGTAGGTCTACTTTCATTTCACCTTTACTTTCAATATAAACATAGCCTATCATCATATATGGGTTTTCATTGACGCGCCCTTATACCAACTAAACTTAAAAGCGTATTATTTTTATCAATATAGTTATCAATCTTAAATGCAAATGTTCCCGGGTACTAAACATATGAAAAAAAAAAATGTATTTAGAGTCCCACCCACTCAGTTATATAACCCGATTTTCAGTGGGGGACAGTAAATCAAAGCGACCCAAACCAACCCTGCAGGCCCCGACGCAATCGACGAGTGAGCGATAACCAACCAAAAAAATCGATATTTGTAAAAGGGAAAAATAGCAATCAGTGGTATGGGCACTGGACATGCGAACACCCGCGGATCCATGCCAGAATCAACAAGGCCGATTCAGACAACTCTGAATTTATTATGTGTTCGTTGGACGGCTCCAAAGTCACCGTTTACAAAATCCTAGGACAAGAACTGATGGACTTAAGTTTAAATCAGAAGTTAAAAAACTTCTGATTTCAACGGGAATCGAACCCCGGACCTTCTGCATTGGAAGCAGATACGAGCCACACAAGACCAACTCGTCTAACAACGACTTGGCGTTTTTCTAGTCTAGTTTTTGGGTAAGACGCCCTTATACCCGAAATGTGTGGGACTGGGATACTTATAGGGCCAGTCCCCTGATCGGGAAAGATTTTGTTATTTCTGGATTTTTATTTTAAAAATTATTAAACATGTTTTGAAATGCATATAACGCAGTGTATAGTCTATCATCTGTGACAATACTATTGAAAACATAGCCAGTAAGAAAAACGGGTTAAGATTGCAAGGTTTGCTCAATATCCGAGCGGAATGTGGGGGTACCTTGATCGTGCAAGATTCGAACACCTTGGGCACTGCCCTTTTCACGGCCCGGGCAAATAAAAAACCAAAATATGTTTTCAAAAAACAACAATTGTTTTTAAAATAGGTCCTACACATTAGCAGTCTATTTTTCAATTTGTTACTTCTTGTAGGTTTTAAAACGCAACGAACCTAGCTGATTTTGTTAACAGTTCTCAGTATACTTGTACCGGATGCCTGTCTAAAATTTCAGCTCAATCTGTTTCAGCGATTCGGCTGATTTTCGACGTACACACACGCACGCACACAGACTCACACAATGAGCGCCGGGTTTGAGTTGAATGGAGACAACTCAGGCGCTTCACTCCCTCGTTAATTATAGATTGTTGTAGACATATTGATTTATGTGATGTAACTAGGGAACGCCAAGTCGTTGTTAAACGAGTGAGTGAGCCATGTGTATAGTACCCGGTATCATTTCCCATACTGGCTAGAAATCCATGGCAGCCTTGGGTATATGGGAGGAAATGGGATGTTTCCCGGGTACTACACTTGGCTCACTCACTCATTTAACAACGACTATGGCCTTTCCCTAGTTATTTAAATTGAAAATTCAAAGTGCGAATCGTGTTCGAAAAAGTACTAGCGTGAAACATTAACAAAATTTCCAAGATAAAACAAAATCCCCTGATTTTTATTTCCCATTTAACACCCCTCAAAAATAATATGTGGGTTTTAAAAATATAAAAAAGTTCATACTAACGGTATCGAACTCCAACCCTCCGTGCGGTAGGCTAAATGCTTACCAGTAGGGCCCTGCCATGCCCCCGCAGATTTCGTCCCGCTACCTGCTACTAAACAAATGCTATCGATATTTTTAAAAATCACATTTTTATTTATTGTAGGCTTAAAACGCAATGGATCTAGCTGATTTTGGTTAACAGTTCTCAATAAACTCGTAAACCCAATGTCTTTTAAATTTCAGCGCAATCTGTTCAGCGGTTCGGCTGATTTTCGACGTACAGACAGACAGACAGAATCACAGAAACACAGAATGAGGGCCGTTTGAGGTGAATGGGGACACTCGGGCGCTCCGCTCCCTCGTTTAATTAAGGATACCTCTACCTACTACATTTTAGTTAAATTATACCTCTTTTGACTAATGTGTGAGAATGTATACCTAAAGCTTGTTGCCAGTGGCAGTACTTGTTTTGATATAATTTGTTGATTTTGCTTGATTTTTCTTTGATTATTTTCAATTTCTCTTTAAAATTAAACTGGAAACGTTGGTTGAAATAATAAAAGTGCACTGATAAACCTGAAAAATAATTATGCCATTATATTATTATTTAAGGCTGTTGCATCGTCCTCTAAACTTTATTTAAAAATGAACGGAATATGACTGCAATCTTATCTTGATGAGTGAGGGTCTTAAACTTAAAGGAAAATATATTTTGTAATATTTTGAGCAGGATGTTACGTCTCTGTCAGTCATTATATGCAAATTTTTGGACAAAAGTTGGAACACTGAGCAAGGTGTTATACTTAATTTAGAGCGACGATTATTTTGGATGAGCGTAGCGAGCGAAGCGAAGATTCCATTTCACTACACTGGAGAAAAAAATCCGGAATGTTTTTTTTGTATTTGTATTTTTGTCTGTCTGTTAACACGATTCCGGCTAAGCCGATACTCCGATTGCGATGAAATTTTATGGAGACATTCAAAATCTTTGAACGAAGAACTGCCACGTTTTTGAGCGCAATCGGAAAATTATTTCTCATGAAAATCGCAATTTTACGATTTTTTTCGATTTTTTGAAAATTTCTTCGACTTATAACACCTACATGCTTTGTCCGATTTTAATGATTTTTTCACAGAACCTTAATTTTATGAATTTAGGTATTCGTGTGAAATTTGAGCGCAATCAAAAAATTATTTCTCATGAAAATCGAAATTTTACGATTTTTTTCTTTTTTAAAATTAATATTAATTTAAAAAATTTAAATTTAAGTTTATTTTTTATTTAAATTAAATTTTAAAAAAATCCACTTAGTCATGATTTTTTCACAGAACAACAGAAAATCCGCATAACACATAGCAGCTCAATGCACCAATTACGCTCATCCAACAACGCGGCGGAACTTAAGCGTTTTCCTAGTTATTGGATGAGCGTAGCGAGCGAAGCGATTTCATTTCACTACACTGGAGAAATAAATCCGATTTTTATTCCCTTTTTTTTTGTATTTTTGTGTGTTTGTTAACACGATTCCGGCTAAACCAAAACTCTAATTGCAATGAAATTTTCTGGAGGCCATCGAAAACTCTGAACTTAGAACTGCCACGTTTTTGAGCGCAATCGAAAAATATTTCTCATAAAAATCGCAATTTTACGATTTTTTTTTTTTTTTTATCTTCGACTATAACACCTACATCCGTTATCCGATTGGAATGATTTTTTCACAGAACCTTAATTTTATGAATTTTTATATTCGTGCGAAATTTGAGCGCAATCGAAAAATAATTTTTCATGAAAATCTTTTTTTTACGATTTTTTAAACAATCTATGAATTATAACACCTACATGCTTTATCCGATTGTTATGATTTTTTCATAGAACCTTAATTTTATGAATAAATATATTCCTGTGAAATTTGAGCGCAATCCAAAAATAGCTTGTCATGGAAATCGCAATTTTAGTTTTTTTTTTTTAATTTTACATTTCTTCGAATTATAACGTCTACATGCTTTATCAGATTGTAATGATTTTTATACAGTACCTTAATTTTATGAATTAATATATTGGTGTGAAATTTGAGCGTAATCGAAAATAATTTTTTATGAAAATCGTAATTATACGCTTTTTTCGTTTAAAAAAATAACGCTCATCCAACATCGCGCCTGAAAAAGCGTTTGCGAAGCTTCCTAGTTTACTACAATTCAGAAATTAAAAAAGTTCGCCCCAACCGGGATTCAAACCACAGGTCTCTCACATTCCAGGTGAGCATCTTAACCATGCCCTTCAGATGTAAAATGCAACTACAATTCATAGATTAAAATTTACCCTTCCTGATGGTCTAGTAGTTACGACGCTCACCTGGAGTGTGGGAGACCCGTGGTTCGAATCCCGGTTGGGGCGGACTTTTCTAATTTCTGAATAAGTAGAAGTGAAGTAAATAGTATTTTTACATCTTAGACGACATTGAGTGCCAGCAATAATTGAAAACGACACAATATTAATGTTTAAGATGAGCAGGTTCCCATATCGGCATTATTATGCAGTTATATTATATTAAGTATGCAAAGTAAAAGATATTATACATTTATGTGTATTTGGGGTCTACCCACGCAGCTACACAGTTACTGTTAAGTTATGAAAACTATGGTGTTAGTTCTCCCAAAACCAATTCTTTATCAATATTCAACTATGAATAAAATTGTCACAATAAAATCAATGCATATTAAAACAGTGCTTTTGCAATGCCTACATGATTTAATTGCAACATTTTCGAGTCGAATGAGACGTTAAGCAATATCTAATCAATCGAATATTGCAAATGATTTAATTTTATCCCCCCACCCACCACCAACATTTGGGAATTTATGGTTTCACCTCGAGCAAAGTACAGCCCGCTTTGCAACGTGTGCGACCGAACAAAAACATCGTGCGGGCGTTAGGAGACAGGGCCTAAGAAGACTTTTAGTCTTCTAAAGCCCGGACCGGTTTGTCTTCTTAGCCCCGCTTCGCAACGTGTAGCACAACCGTCGGTCACAGGGGCTTAGAAGCCAAAAAAAGGTCCAGGGGCTTAGGAGACAGGGGCTTAGAAGCCGACACCAAGCATTCTGATCTCGATATTGCACAGACGTGTTTTCCCAACTACTCAAGTTCCACTAGCCTAGATTGTCTTAATTGTCTGTGAGACGAAACTCGAAGCAATCACTGCAACCAGTGCATTGTGATAAGGGGAATGAGGGAGGTAGAAATTCCAACCAAGCATAGTATGTTATTTGAGTCGGATGGAACGTGCATCAATAGGTTATCCTGCTGGTGCTTTCTACAATCCATAATGACAAGCGAAACGAATTTATATTTTATTCGTTCACAACAGTCCGTAATAAAAATCGAAACAGCAATCTGCCGTTATTCTGTATAGGCCTACACAACGGTGAAAAATTATTCCAGAACATTATAGGATTGTTAGAAAAGTTTCTAGAAAGAGGAATCAAACCCATAATAAGAACGACGGTAGCTGAATGACCCGGGTTCGATGACGGTCGGGTAAACTTTTATCACAATTTTGTCATCACACAATACCAGAATAGAAGTAGGAAGCTTCGCAAACGCTTTTTCAGGCGCGTTGTTGGATGAGCGTAATTTTTTTTAAACGAAAAAAAGCAAAAAATAGAGATTTTCATAAGAAATAATTTTTCGATTACGCTCAAATTTCACACGAATAAAATTAAGGTTATGTGAAAAAATCATTACAATCGGATAAAGCACGTAGGTGTTATTCGCCAAAGAAATGTTAAAAATCGAAAAAAAGTCGCAAAATTGCGATTTTTGTAAAAAATCATTCTTCGATAACGCTCAAATTTCACATGAATATATCAATTCATAAAATTAAGGTTCTGTTAAAAAATCATCACAATCAGACAAAGCATGTAGGTGTTACAAGTCGAAGAAATTTTTAAAAAATTTTATCAAGAAATCAGGGAAAAAAATGAAAAATCGAAAAAAAATCGTAACATTGCGATTTTCATGAGAAATAATTTTCCGATTGCGCTCAAAAACGTGGCAGTTCTAAGTTCAGAGATTTCGAAGGCCTCCATAAAATTTCATCGCAATCGGAGTTTCGGTTTAGCCGGAGTCGTGTTAACAGACACACAAAAATACAAAAAAAAAGAAAAAAAAAAACATTCCGGATTTTTTTCTCCAGTGTAGTGAAATGGAATCTTCGCTTCGCTCACTACGCTCATCTAATTATTTCCCTTCTTACGGTACTTACGGAAAATGAAACTACAATTTATCAACCTGAATGCGCTCTTGGGATTTGGGAGAAAATGTTATCTCGAGTCTAGGAATAGGATCCCACTCAACCCGCCCGACGTCGCATCATCCCATGCAGACTGAACATACGACCTGTATATTCACGCTGTATTTTCTCCTCTTTCATTATTATGCCCGTATCTGTCAAAAAGACCAGCCATGCGCGTCGGCCTATTCCCGAGTCGTCTGCTTTTTAATTGGGGTCTTTGCAAGGGGGTGGGGGTGGGAGAATAGAGGTGACACGTTTAATTAATGACTTCGCTTCAACAACTATTATTGAACGTCTGCAAGCGAGTTGGCGCAACACAACAAGACAATATACGTACAGGTATCTGCATATTACAATACAGACAAGTGCACAGTCTGCTAACTCTGAGGGGGGGGGGGGGGGGGGATATTGATGAATGTCTCCGACGGTTGGAGTTGCACAGCCAGGCAAGGTTCATCCGGGATTCAACATTTTCGCAGCAAAATATAACATACATTATTTCTTTTATTAGTAATTCGGTGGAGATAACATCTTTGAAGCAAGTTGAGATAAAGTTCGACGATCTTGAATTTTCACACTTCATTTATGAAATGTCCGTTCTGGCAAGTCTGGTCTTTTACTTTTAGCACAAGACACTTAATTTTGTTACAACACTCAAACAACAAAAACGAAGATAGAACTTTCTTTCATTGGTCATATTTGAATTCGAAATGTGCTGTCGCTTCAAAACGCAACTAAGAAAATCGTATTTATTCAAAAAAGACAAGTACAACTGCGAGTGTACTGGTGAAGACTGTTCTGTTCTTCAATACAGGTATAATTCATGTTTTTTTTTATTAGTTCGTTTGAACATTAGAAAACTACAAAGAAAATATAAGAAAATAGTTGTTGGATCATGGTATGAGGCGTGCGGCGTCCATGGTTCCTCCGACCACAACCGCAGACCACAAGAAGTAAGCCATTTACACGTACGAGTGCGACGCACAAAACTCGTGGTCCTTACATCTGCAGTCTGCACTCTGCAGCCACCATAGTGGGAATTGACCGATTTTTAGCTAGCAAATTAATTTTCCGAGGAATTTTCTACGTGGCGACTTATGATAAACCCACAATTTCTTTGTAATAATTCCTTTTAATTATTATAGAGCTCTACGGCGGGATTGTCAAGAACGACAACAAACAAGATACAGTAGGACTGTAGGAATACAGTAGTAGGAATGAGTGGGTGATTTAAAACAGGACAATGAGAGTTTCACGCATAACCTATAAAAATATTTCTTTTCGACTTCTTGTGGCCGCGTTTCCTACCTTATACGACGACGCCTAAACTATTGGGTACAATAAAAAGCTCACATAACATTTTCGATTCGAAATAAATAAACTCTGATCCCGGTGAAGGGAATGATGGAAGAGAAGATTCCGTCCTCGGTGTGGGTCATTGCCCAGATCAGCGAGCGCATCCTACCGGGCCAGACAACACGTCCGCTGTCTGGATTCCCTGGAGGTGGAGGGAGGCACAGTATAATTAAGCGAGCGAAGCGAGCGTTTCCATTTGACTCTGCCGGAAAAAGTAGTCACTGTTTTTTTTTTTTTTTTTTGTTTGTTTGTTTGTTTTTTTGTTTGTATGTCTCGCCATAACGTTCGAACGGAGGCTCGGATCGAGTTGAAATTTTGACCATCCGCAAGCTTCGTTCTCGATTGAATGCCATTAGTTTTGTGGCAAAATCGTTCAAAAAGTTAAAAAGTTACATTAAAGTTAATCGAAAGTTTTTTTTTCAAACTAAACGGCGACAAAATCTGAGATAGCCAAATCATTTAGAATGTCCGTCCGGTCACGAATATGTTAATTTTAGTTTGATCCGATAAGTAGTGTAGATGGAAATTACATTATAACAAAAGTAACGTTGCCATGGCAACGAAAAGACGCGCGAAGTTTCTAATGCACTGCCACCTAGAAGTAATCAAAATACTTTCGAAGAAGCAGTCTATTATTTGTCACCAAAGAGTTTAAACAGTTTTCCCAAGGTGTCAAGGTCCTCTAGATGGCGGTGGATTTTACACACGGGTTTACCCAAATACCTTGGCAATAATAAATAATATTCTAAACATGGCCCTGTGGACAGCGAACGTCGCAAGTTTTAAAATTTAAAAAAATGTGCACTGTGGGTCTAGCTATAGCACGTGCTCGCTTATCAACGCGTCCAACTGAGCGTTTTCCTAGTATTTGTGCTTTGTACTTTCAACCAGCAAGCGGCTGACATTACCCTGCCCATCATATCATACTCTCCTCGAGTCGTGCGCAACCAACACCAGTGTGTGCGTCCGTGTTCAGAGAGACCAAGGAAGGATCACACTCTGCACAGTCCTCGTATAAGAGAGGTTATTTTCCACAGTTCCTCGCATAAAAGTTGTGTCAATCAATACAACTCGTTCCTTTAAATAATGTATTGACACGGTCTCGGTCTCGGTCTCAGTCCCCTCCGCCCCCCGCCCACTGAAGAGCCGACCGACTGCGAGTGTACTCTTTCAATATGCAATATGAATACTTGATATGCGCGAGTCTGGCGTAAATATAGATGTATTGTATGCGGCAAGTACAACTTCAAACAAAGGGCGTGTGAAACCGTCCCTGGAACAATTCAGCTACTATATTACTGGGACGATTCCAAGGGAACACGCACGTGCATAAAATAAGAAAAACTTATAAATCGAGATTGAGCCATTTTCAGAAACATGGAAAGATTGGGCACACACCGTAATTATTTCTATTATAGTCAAATTAAAATGAAGCCAATGACACTCATATCGGTAAAAATGCGTATAGCGCCTCACGCAAAAAAAGGATTTCGGGTGCGCTCTTATCACAAATATCCTAGAACTAGCGCGGCAGGTAACTAGGCGGAAAGGTCGACTAACCTAACGTACAGTGCTCCTCACCATTTTGAGTGCAGTGCTAATCCCTCAAAGAAACTAAATTTACAAACAGGCCGACTCATGTACCAATTATACCTTCGTCACAACTTTGGACCCACCACCAAGGTACATGTATCTCGACGTTGCCAAATAGAAATCAAAACTAACAATGTGGTCCCGCGACACATTTAAATTGCTTTTCTATTATATTGAATGGAGTGGAGCCTCTGTATCGGCATCGCTGTCCGAAGTCTGAGGCGCACGCCTAGCGAAATTAGGGGATGACAGGTTGACAAGACCACTTATTCCGCTCGATTGAAGAGCGGCGAAATAGGCACTGCACTCAAAATGGTGAGGAGCACTATATAAAAGTAGTTTTGTAACGGAAAGGATTTCGGGTGCGTATGTGTTCATTGAAAAAAACCTCCTTTGTAAATCAGTTTTTAAAACTGAATAGGATGGACGTTAAATAAATAAATAAATAAATAAGTGTTGAAAACAAGTGTTTTTTGCGTGAGGCGCTATACGGCATAATTACCCTCATATCTATGGGTTACGAATAAACGCCCATTTCACTATTACCACCTGTACTAAAGTCTATTTACCCATAAGGTTGCACTTGCGACGGCTTTTATGGTCTATCAAAGAAAATCTCGCGGAAGCCAAGTGAACGCTCGAGATTCCCATTGATGGAGCACAAAAGCCGCTGCAACCTTATGGTAAATTGACTTGGGCGCTTAGGGCTATGCGTAGGGGCAGGGCTTGAATGGGTACACAAATCCATAGGCCCTGATAAATACTCAATTGTACATACAATACAAATTACAAACCACATCATCGATAATGATTGAATTAAATGATTAATACGAATCGGATTCGAGCCCACGCCATGCTCATTCGTGTTCTGTACGACAAGAAGGTGAGTTCATGCAAGCAAGCGTCAGTGAGTGTAGAACAACAGGCGGCCACAAATCTTTCAAACAAGTTTCAACCGTGTCTTGGAACCCGTGTCTTGTCGTGTCGGATGTAAGAACGGGAAATGCGTGCAGAGAAGGCATCTTATCCTCACACGTCACGTCGATTCTGTTCATTGTTTTACCTTCGCTTCGCTTCAAGCCCCACTTGACGGACAGGTAGACAGACCACTTGTTTACACTACACCGATCACATAAAAGTAAACACCAAATATATGCACAATGAAAGAAAACATGTTGTTTTTTTCAATCGTTTAAGCATAGTCCTGAAGTTAAACCAAATTTTAGAAAATAGGGGGTCCTTTTCATTTTTGAATTTTACAATTTTACGTCCGAACAAAGCCCAACCAGCGCTAATGTGAACTAAATTTTCGTTGTGGTCTGCAAAACCCTGAGCATAATCCAACAATCCCGTTATTCTATAGATTTGTTCAGTTTATGTGAAGCTATATACATCAGAATACTAGTGTTTCTACAGCTGAAAAGAAACGTAGGCGTCAATATTTAAAAATATTATGTAATGCGGGCACGTATGATATTGGCGCGCCAATCACCCATTGCGGCGTGATGCCATTTTCCCCGCGGGCGAAAGTGGCGGGAAAAATCTTGTAGATCAACGAGTGTTTGTGCTTATGACGCCTTATGGGGCGAGGGCGTTGCTCCGAGCTAGGTATTGTGTTAGGAGGGTGAAAGAGGGGGGGGGGGGGGCTATAATTACGTCAACCAAAATACACGAGGCGGCGGCGACGGTGATTGTTATTAATGGTCTTTATGTCTAATGCTAATGCAACCAGGCTTATTGAGAGTGGAGATAGACTAGGCCCGTCCCCGTTGCCAGGTATGAAAAACCTTTTCGATTTCGTAGCATGCCCGATGTAGGGTACCAAATCAGATTTACGCTCTTCATGTGACTAACTGGGTGTAGGTTAGAACTCCATGGTGTAATAATGATAATAACGACCGAGGAAAATCTCTGAAACAACATTCAGGCAGGAAAACCGGGGGAGGGAATCAAACCCGTAAGTTGACTTTTATGTAAGTTATGAATGAGCTCCTAATGTCGGTGGTGTAGATACGTAGTCCTATTTTGAGAGCGAAAAGAACGTGAATTCGAACTTTATAAACCATATCAAAGAATAAACAGAACAAATATAATATATCAAATTACAGATTGCAGATATGCCAAATAATGTATTTGTATAATATATTGTAAAATTTATCAATAGACCTAATTAAATCATCAAGAGAGAGATTGGTGAGGCTCCGAGAACCCGGGCTAGCCCCAGTCCCCAAACTAAGTTTTGTTTGTCACTTGCACGGAGATCTTTATGAACTTGTCATGAGTATTTATGTACCGATGGCGATATGTCGCTGCGATCTGCATATTATCCCAACCAACCCCAAACACAAGTTACAACCCACGTCGAACGCGCCACAAGATTAGTGACAGATGGTGACGATCAACTAGAACAATGACAAGAATGTAGTCGCCGTCGACTCCGATAGTCACATCCAGATGTTGGACTAAACTACGGCGAGACGAAGCTTATTGTCGGGTGGGGATAATTAGATGCATGCCAGCCAGAGCCAGGCTCACAAACGATTACTGGATTTCTATTCCGTGTAGCATAACGAACAACAAGTGGAAGGCATGTTCATGTAGTGAAGGCATCCATAAGGAATAAACAATACATTACATTACAGATAAGTCAACAGCATGTAAGCGTACGTGAACACTAAGCACAAGAAATTTACGTTGTTTTCATTACGTCTAGATGAAGTATGTTTCTCTTGGTGAACTCAATTTACAATAATTGATGCATTAATAATGTATGGGGGCAATGTATGCAAGTGTAAATGCGTACGGTAGGGCCTATAAAAAATAAGACTCGGTGGATAATTTGGTACGGCGGGGAGGCAAAGAGACCACCCAATCACTTTATCAAACACCTACAACACAGTATACGATGCAGAAAGACTGAACAATTAAAAAAACGCATTGTTGCATGATTAAAAGGAATTCAGTGGTGATGGACTTTCAAATGCCTATGCCGGCCAGACCATAGGTCTATGGACCAGACCCATGGTATAAAGCAAAGCAGTACAAGGATATTCTTTGGTGGTAACATGGTAATGGTAAGGAAGAATATCCTTCTACCATGGGCGAGAGTCCCGCCAGACCCAGTACGAATAATAGCTTCGAGGAAGAAGTGAATAGGCCTAAGTGGAATCATCTTGTAAAGTAATTAAATGTATAGGGCCTAATTAATGAACACAGAAGTCAAGTGTGTCTTGACCCATGCATGCATGGGCTTGACCTTCACTCTCTCTGGTGTCAGGACTTTACCATATTCGGCAGCCTTCGAAAAATAGCTCTGGCTGTTGCGCAACTTCTCCAAAGCAAACCTTTTCATTCGATACCAAGTGCAGAAAAAAGTGCAAACGAAACCGTTCGAATATTACACTAGCAAACATTTTTAAATCGATATCTCGGCTAAAACAAGGTCGTGCCAAGTTTTCACTATAAATCAGACGATACCCCCATTTGCAAACTCGCGGGTAATTCATATGCCTCACGGGTAAACACTCGATCAGCTCCCCTCCCACCCCTCCCCTTGATAACATACACTTTGAGTTCAGGCCAACACGTGCTAGTGGTGGATAGGCGAGACGTGAAACCGCCTGTTAGGAATCGTGCAGTCTAAACAAGTAGACATTAATCATCATTAATTCCTTTGTAGCCGGGGCACCTGGGCCATCTCGTGTTACAATCAGTGTGGCCAGCTCAGATGTACAGTCACGTTGTCGCACATCGGCATGAAACATCATCACACTTTCATGGTCGACGAGCCAGACACACAACCCGCCCGCGCCTTATCGAAGCATCAACATTAAAAAAAAAAACACAAAAAATATAGGCCTAGGACATGCGTTTCAACCAAATTTCTGTTCGCTCGAAATGTTGGACAATTGTCTGGAAAGTGGAAATATAGGGCTCTACAGTTAGACTATCTGATTTTTTTTTAAATTTTAAATTTGATTTTCCACAATTTTTGATTTTTGTTAAAAAGTACAAAATTGACTATATTCGTGAATTGTGTGTCGTTCATGGAGACAAAATTTTGAAAATCAACACTACTGTAGTGCTGTCCAAGTCATGTTTTATTGACAACTTTGCAAAGTTATGACTCGGGATACTTCTTGGCCGAGCGAATAGCTATTAGCCAACTGCCAAATGAGTCCTCCCTGTCGAAGAAAAGGGTGTAGTGGTTAGTAAATTTGTTAGTATTTTTTTTATTTTCCGAACGTGATACGCAGACTTGCAGATAGGGCCTATGGACGAAAGAAGGACAAGGCAACCTAGCCAAAGATTCTCATTCTTTTATTGAAGTAGGCCTACCGGAGGGGGTGGGGGACGACTGACGAGTTAATATCGAAAAAAACTAGGAGGAATTATCAATTAAATAATAAATATCATTTTTTAGGGAATGTGACAGGATTGTTTATTTCAGGCAAACTCGCTTGCAAAAGGAGACATTCCCACATACACGTCGTGTATGTAGCAAGATTTCCTCGTATGTCTCCATTATAGGCCTACCGGAGGGGGGGGGGACGACTGACGACTTAATATCGAAAAAAACTAGGAGGAATTATCAATTAAATAATAAATATCATTTTTTAGGGAATGTGACAGGATTGTTTATTTCAGGCAAACTCGCTTGCAAAAGGAGACATTCCCACATACACGTCGTGTATGTAGCAAGATTTCCTCGTATGTCTCCAATTATAGGCCTACAGGTTTGGTTTGGTTTGTGGTTTGAAGGCGTCAGTACCAGCCAAGATGGTAGTGGATCGCATTGGCGATGACGTATAGGATTTACATTTATTTTGTAGTTCCTTTCAGATGATTGGCAGGGCATGGTGCTGGTTAGGTTTGATTTGAGAGCTGAGAGTATGTCACAGATATACTAATATGAGAACGACAGTAAAGGTGAATACGCAATACACCTCACACCAAAACATGAGCGAGATATCAAAATGTCTACTAACGTTTCGTCGTTTCACCCTTTCAAAGACCACGTTGTCTTCTTCATCAGGATAATTTGGCGATGTTCACATTTCATGTCATCAACGAGCTACTATAGATTTCGGCGATACACATTATATGCACAGTGGGTGGCTACATATTGAGTGAAGGCAACAACATCACAATTACAAAATACCGACAATGTTGGCTCGGGCGCTAAGCGCTCGACTCTGATTCGGGAGGTCTCGGATTCGAATCCCGCCGAGATCGGCAATCCTGACTGAAGGTTTTTCCCCGAGGTTTTCCTCAGTCGTTAATGCAAGTGCAAGGGTGAGTCCTCGGACATTCCTTCACATATGTCCTATCCGCAACATACCTAGTTCACCTGAAGAGGAGCATATTGCACCCTATAACAGGTTAATATATATAAAAAAATCTAAATGTTTTGAGCAACGCAACGATTGAGTTTGAGTGTGATTGGTAATGGACCATATTGCGCTCGAATTCTAAAAGAATACACAAGCGTGCAAGGTGGAACACAACATGTTGGTTAGCACGCACCTATCCACTGACGGTCATTTCACACGACGAGTTGACTAAAAATGGTGTTGAAAAGCAATTAAGTTATTAACACCATCCACAATACCATCATAATATTTTGCACGTACCAGGAAGGACGTTTCCCAACCAATTCCTACACTAATAGTCTTGGTCTTTCCTCATTTCATAAATATTGTGTTTTTTCCAGTTATCAATTCCAATAAATGTGAGTTTTAGAGTGAATGAGTAGCAGCTACAATAAGCACGTTAAATTCAATCACAAATCTAGATATATCAAAATAAACATCAGCATAAAATACAGGTTTTTGCATGTATGTCTGGAAATGGGCGTAGGCCTACTTATAATAAAAAATCCCAAATGTCATGGAATATCCGTATACTTTTAGTGTAAACAGCAGCCCCAACAATACAAGTCTAGTATATTTCTAACAAAGTTGGTTACGCTTATTTTTCCACGACAGCTGTAAATTTGAATTTGAATACAACGATGGAAGAGGGAGCAGTGCGAAGGCGTGGATCTCCCCCCCCCCGACCCCCTCATATCTCATGCCGTAACCCCGGGGGTGTCTGCGATGAGTTATTGCGTCAAATGTATCGTGTATATAGCCAGAGTTATTTCCTCGTTCCCAATCATAGCCGTCCAATGGCCGACAGCCGCTTTCAACTCTCTCACCTCACGTGCCGTGTGGATCCGCGTCCGCGAGCGTAATAACCGCTATGATGATTCCAAGGGGTTGGACGGATGTTTCGTTCTTTTAGGCGGATCAATAAAAACGATACAAAGATCCTCTTGAACACATCAGCCCCCGGTGAAAGAGACATGGCCAGACGACAGGCAACGTAAAGGTTATGTACACGAGACAAGGACAGAGTCAGATTCAACCAAGTTATCATCAGACACAAACTCACAACAAGTAACAAATAGGGTTGGAACTTGGGACCATGAATAATGGATTCATTGGATTCGCACTAGAGCCCTATTAAAAGCGTTTCCCTATAAAACAAAAATTATCTGTAGGGGTAGGGCCTATGGTATACATTTTATCAATTTTTCCCAAAAGTCGTGTACCGGGTAGGCTAGTACAGAAAAACGTTATTTAATTCATAGAGTGATATCGTTGTACCATGGAGTCTACCCACTAACGTATACGGTACGTAAGTCATTAACTTAATTATTGTGTGTTGTGTCTCGTTGCTTGAACGGCTTCAAAGTCTGAAACGGGATTCGAACCCGGAAATTTTCCGGGGTGGAGACCGAGAATCTAACCACTGGACTGGACCAACGACCCACCACACATGAGAATAGGGCTTATCGTTATCTTGGTGATAAAGGAGGATGTAAAGACTATCACAAAAATAAAAACATCAATAACCTGAGCCCTCGTCCACTGGTTTCACAGGCTTCACAAGCAGCTCGCAATACGTGTTGAATGTAAGACTACGGTCTAGATTCTAGAACTAATAATATTATTGGATGACTGGATGAGCGAAGCAAAGACTTCAATTTCACCGACCCCCCCAAAAATTTAGCTCGTTTTTTTTGTTTTTTGTTTGTTTTTCTGTCTGTCTGTTTGATCTCTACCGGGCAAACGGCATATGTGATCTTGATGAAAATTGGAGGGGACCTTCGAAATCTCTGAACATAGACTTGCCACGTTTTTGGGTACAATCGAAGAAATATTTCTTATGAATATCGTACTTTTACGATTTTTAGTGCGATATTTTCGTGACATTTGGGCCGATTCTGACCAAACGGGTGGGGCTAAAACGTTCATGGTGAAGTGTTGCTTTTTGAAAGAAAAAGTTAGCCAGAATCCATAGAATAAAGGTTTTAATATGAGTTTTTTTAGGTTTATATAACAATTTATATTGAAACTTGATAACAATCACCAACAATGCGTTCAAAAGGCACTTGATAAGTAAATAGATCCCACGCAAACTAAAAACTTACAAAAAGCTCATCCATCAACGCGACGGGACTTGAGCGTTTTCCTAGTATATATATATATATACACACAAAAAAACATTTAGGACCATTTGGGAGACACATCACCAAGCATAAAAATATTCGTCGTAAAGCGGCAAGCAAGAGCCAAAACTGTCGTATAACCCTACAATCTCGGTCTAGCTATAGAGGACTTGCATACGTCCGTATAACCCTACAATCTCGGTCTAGCTATAGAGGACTTGCATACGTCCGTATAACCCTACAATCTCGGTCTAGCTATAGAGGACTTGCATACGTCCGAGAGAACGGATTAAAATGAAATCAAGATTGCGATGCATGCAAAGGAAAAATTATAAATTCCACCACTTTCCGTCGGTTTGTACTTTGCTTTGTAAGCCTGCCAACATCCACACGTGACGTGAGGCACCACGTGTTGGTCGCAGCTCCCTCCTGCTCCTCCAACAATCACAAACACATCTTGTCTGCTCGACAGCTGATCCTAGCAATAACAACGCAATATCACGAATAACGCAGTGGACAATAATGTGTAATAACCAAGGCAAGAAGATGGTTTGCAGACATATTGCTATGTGCATACTGCATACTGTCGAGTAACTAAACAACACTAACGACTAACGAGCCGTACCTCTCTCTCTCTTATCCCTCACATGTAATCTCATCATCGTATTGTAATCATATCCTGGAATCTCTATTACAACAATTTAATAACATATATTTATTATAAACCTAACTAGTTAGTTTTCCAGGCACAAGCTCTAGGATAACTATGAAGGGAATGTCCTAGGGTTGAGATAACCTTGGAAAACTCTTTCAGCCAGGATCGGAATTGCAGGGCTGGATTGCTGGTGGTGGGATTCGAATCGTGACCTCCCCGAAGCAAATTCGCGCACACTCACGAGAATAACATCAAAAGATGCGACATTAAATTTTCCCTCATATTCATTATTTCGAAAACAGTTGGGTCTGGTAAATTATCCAAGATTCCCTTACGGTTTATTTCGAAGATGCACTGTGACTCCACAACACACCCCGACAAAGACTGCGCGCGTTGTAGGTCTACTTGTAGGCACGCCACGCCTTCATCATTCAATACGAAACAAAAAGTACTACGACAATAACAATAATAAGACAATGTATGAGAGTTAAAAACTTGTCCCATAGCCTTGACCGAAAGAACGTAGCGTTGACTGTGAAAAACAATTCGAGACAAATGTTATGACAACAATCAATGCCGGCCATGCACCGGCTGCCGAGATGATTGTGTGTAGGCCTACATGAGTCACTCGCCGCCTGTCTGTGTGAATATTATCTAGGCCTCTACGTGACCGGATCCACTGACGAGCTAAATGCGATCAATCTATTATGATGTAACTAGCCGATTGCATTCATTAATACCATAATTAGAACAAAACAGCGCATAAAATTATTAGTGATTCATTGGGTGTTGAATGAATGTCAGTACTCAGTAAATCATTAACAGGACAAGAAGCGTACGACTGTCACACAAGCAATTTACATAATTTAAATTGTCGTCAACGATTATCGTATGATAATTCGACGCCCACCACAAGGATATGTTGTCTTGATCGCTGCACACACCACACCAGTGCGATCTGGTGACTATTTCAAATACCGGTACCGATCTCTGGCTGGCGATTGTTGTGGAGGGGGGGGGGGGGGCTGGGAATCAGTGGCGTAACTACGTTTTTTTTGCAATTGCAATTTCTTCGTTTTCCCTTTTTTCCAATTAACAGTCCAGAGTTGATCATCCTTTACAAGGCACAGATTTTCATCAAAATGACCACGAAGGAGAACATCTTTAGATTGAAAGGAGGATTTTCGTAGATACAAAGTTGGTTATTGTGTTGTTTTAAATTAAAACGCACAGATTTTCACCAAAATGGCCTGGGAAAAGAAAATAATTCAGGGGGTAAGCCCCCCGGACTCCCCTTTGCCTTCGGTACATATATAGGAATAAATTGGTTGACTTCTATGAATTCCTGAATACGCCACTGGCACTAAAGCTCTCCCTTGCGAATTTTTGGATTCGCCACTGCTGGATCTGCATTGGGGGGGGGGGGGGGGGGCAATGTTCAAATTCTAGTGACGCTCCTGCTGGAGGGGAGGGCGATGTTTAATTTGCCTTCAGTTGAGTTGATCCATTCAACACTACCACTACCATAACGCATGTAAATGCAATAACGATCCTGTAGATCAGGCTAGCAAAATCAACTCAACAAGAAAGAAGATAGCGTGCCGTTTGTTTGTATACCAATTATTGTTCATTCAATCTCCCGACCAAAATCGCGCTTTGTCATTTGCTTGGCAAATTTGGCGACTCACTAACATCATAGAGAACATTATTATACCACAATTATGCACGAGTATTAGTGGATATTATTATTCCAATCAAATTAGTCAGTGGTTGAAGGAAGGGCCGAGCCATACCTCGGGGCGCCTCAAACACGAGACACGACCTCTCCCCCCCCCCCCCCGACATGTGGACGTGGTCCACGGGGGAGTAGAACACGAGCAGCCAGCAGCATCCGCGTCTCGTCTACTAGTCTCCTTTTTGCTCTCATTTACTCCCCGACCTCTGTATTCATTATTTTTCATTTCTAAGCGCGGGCAGGCAGGCGAGCGAGAGCGGCTTTGTTTCGCTGCCGCCGTCTCCGTCCGACCCATCAACCTCCTCGATGGTCCGACCGGCCTTCTTGCCTCCCGACATGGCGGGAACACGCCGCCAGTGTTGTGGGGGCAAACTTTCAGAGTGGACACTGCGCCTGCATGTACAAATCCGGATTGTGAGTCGAGTTGGATTGCAAATTTATGTGAACAAAATTCGATTTAAAAAATCGTTACGGAGACAGCAAATATACTCAGCGAGTGCAAGATTTTCATGCAGTTTTAACATTTTAATTTCCTTCGAAAGTTCAGTATAATCCAACAAATCAAATATTGACTTTAATTCGACTTTCTATCTGACTTTCGAAATTAAAAACATAGGCCTACCCTTACCTTCACCATTATATACTTTTTAAAAGTTTTGTACGGATGCAATCATATTATCTAGAAGATAAACATGAATAAATGCCACTTTTAACCTAGAAATTTGTATTCCAAAATGGTTGCCGTGTTACAAAATCTCGAACTGTTTCCGTCGAATCGGTTCGAAATTTACTGATATAGCCTACACTTCTTGTTCAAACCGTTTCAGCCTGAATCGTTTTGACTAAACCGTTTCCGAGCTCTGTGATATACGTAGTAATAGGTATCACATATAGGCCCGTAGGAACTCATTTTCTAGTGGGGGGGGGGGGGGGGGGGAAATAAGTTTTTTCTGTTTTGTTTCTGCATGCCACGAGAAATGTGAAAGTAAATTGAAAAGTGCGTGTGGCGGGGTGGGTGGGATGGTACCATCTACCACCAACTACCAAGGGACGTTGTTTCGAACCCCGCACGAGGAGATATTCGCTGACCAAAATCTCCATTATATAATCTCTCACCTTCAACAGTCAACAGGTAGAATATGTACTTGTGAAATGAAGACAAAATTGAAGATTGCGCGCAACAAGACCTTCTATGCAATGTAGTCTCAGGACGAAGTTGAGTATTGTATACCGCAGGGGCGCCGACTTCGTGGGTGCTCTGGGCTGAAGCACCTCTCGGTTGTTTAAGGGCCCCTCCAAATGTTGTGAATAAAAAAAATCGGTCTATACAATAACAAAGTTTTGAGCTCTCTACATTAACAAAAACGTTTACAGATTAGATAGTTGAGAGATAGAGTTATTTTTTTGTAAATCTTGCAAGTCTGGTGATAAATCGGATAATTCGGATTGTGACTCAATTATGGAAATTGTCCTGTGGCATTTTCATATCTTGTGAATAACAAATCAACAACCATAAAATATACTGGTAGACCTTTCCTGTGCATGCCTGAACAGAAACGGGAATTTTAATATATTATGGTCTATATTTTTCAATTGTAAAGAAGCTAAACTGATTCAACACAATCAGTAACGGATACAGTGGGGGGCAGTGCGGTGGGGCGATCGTCCTCCCCCACTCCCCCATAAGATTCCTATTTTGATTGCGCAGCTAATCATACCATCACCTCTTGTGCCATTTTCGATTCTTTTACTTGTTATTAGGCCATCTAAAGTTGTAAATTAGCACATTTTCTCGCCTTCGGCGAAAAGGGGCAGTAACAACCATGGCTTTCAAGCATGCCCTGGTTTTGTAAAAACGAACTCGCATCCCCCTAGGTTACGTAGATAGTCTTCGTTATACAATTATGTGCATGAGAATCTTGAAAATTAATCCCATGAATCACGGCTATCCGCCACTGAATAAAATATACCGAAATCATGACAATTACACAGGCTAATATCATTACTGATATAGGCCTAATACAGTTGGGCCTACACAAAATAATGCAGCAAAATCGTTTTAGAAAATCACTGACGGGCAGTCTTCGAAATGTTAGTGAAATATTTCAGCACCACTCGGAATTTAGAAAACCCGCCGCCCCCGACATGTAAATCAAACTAGGAAAACGCTTAAGTCCCGCCGCGTTGTTGGATGAGCGTAATTGGTGAATTGAGCTGCCATGTGTTTTGCGGATTTTCTGTTGTTCTGTGAAAAAATCAGAACATTGTTGACATTTTTTTAAAGTTAAATCAAATTAAATAAAAAATTAACTTATTTTTTTAATTAATCGCAATTTTAAAAAAGGAAAAAATCGTAATATTGAAATTTTCATAAGAAATAATTATTCGATTTCGCACAAATTTTACACGAATATATTAATTCTTAAAATTAAGGTTCTGTGAAAAAATCATTATAATCGGATAAAGCATGTAGGTGTTATAAGTCGAAGAATTTTTTTAAAAACGAAACAATCGTAAAATTACGATTTTCATGAGAAATAATTTTTCGATTACGCTAAAAACCGTGGCAGTTCTAAGTTCAGAGATTTCGAAGGTCTCCATAAAATTTAATCGCAATCGGAGTATCGGTTTAGACGGAATCGTGTTAACAGACAGACAAAAAAAAAAAAAAAAAAAAAACATTCCGGATTTTTTTCTCCAGTGTAGTGAAATGGAATCTTCGCTTCGCTCGCTACGCTCGCTACGCTCATCCAATAAAGAGACTTCTGCATACTTTCGAGCAATATTAGTAGGCCTCTAATGCTCTCGGCTCGGCTCTTGTTTCTGGAGTTTACAATAACGAGGTCTGGGCAGGAGGTGGGACGAGAGTTCGAGTACCGGTACCGAACAAGGCAGTCATGAGTCATCAGTCAGCCGTTTAGCTGACGTTAATATTCCAAAAGCCTATAGTTCCAGACAAAGGTTCCAAGAGTCAAATAAAAAATACTTTTCAGCTGCTTCGTCAGAGAAAAAATAGAAAAACGGTTAGTGAAAGCGCTCTGCCTGCACAATATCTTCTCTATAGAATCATTTAAAAAATAATAGGATGGCGCGATACGATGTAGTGGCGTGACCCTTGCCTTTCTCACTTTTCTATTTGCATTTGCTTATGGTTATTATCCTTAATTTAAAGCTATTCTTTTGAAGATATAGGCTACACACACAGATTAGGAAAATTTAGTTTTAATTTTCAAATTACAATGTGATAATTAGCAATCAATTAGAATCACAGAAAACATGCCGAGACTCCCAATTCCCAATATTCTCACTACCGGTAGCCCTGTATTGTAGAGGACTAATGTTTGTCTCATCTTAACCTAGCCCGGCGTTTTGTGGGTTCAAAGAGCGCAGACAGTGGTAGTCACGCTGTAAACATATCACAGTTTGACAGCTGAAGTGGACTCCGCAGAGCAGTAAAGTAAAGTCACATCCAGTGCGACCTTGGCTATATATCCTGTATGGGGATGATATTGATGGAGCGAGTGTAATTTGAAACGTTGATCTTGCGCGGCATTATAGTAATGTATGCGTAGCAAGAAGATTAAACCACAAAACCCCAGGCCTAGGCCTACATACAGTGGTTTTCGATACTCGGGAGGTTGCAACCAACTTCCATCGGATGTGTTTGTACGTTGTTATTACGGAGAGGCTATCCTTCCCGTCAAATTCGGACGGGTTTACAACCTTTCATAATAGAGGCAGGCGACATTCTAGTTTTTTTGAACCCTAAAACGCCGGGCTCAGGTTAAGATGAGACAAACTGTAGAGGTACAAGAAATCCCGCATTCTACACTTAGTTTGGTCACAGATAATAGGCTGTGGTTTAGAGATTCCACCCTTTCTCGACCTGACACGATGGACAGGGACCCAATGATGAATAGATAGAACGCAGGTCTATCTGTCACATCTACCTGTCTGGCGACTGTGTATGTCAGTCTTTACTAAGTGGTCTACACTACAGTATGCCTAACTGTCGCCCGTCGACTCTTCACCAGTAGGCTATATAGAGGAGATGAACTAAATTTTCACCTTGAACAAATTGCAACAGAAATGGTTCTTTTTGCATCGGATTCAGAAAAAAAAAACATTTAACATACTCAAAGTCTCGGAAAATCTAAGGTGTCGAAATTTATCAAATTTGCATATAAAGTTAGATAATGAATATGAATTAAAAATTCATTGTAAGTCAAAATACAAACGTTTTTGCGAATATACTACTGTCAAAAGTCCAATATGAATGTAAGAATTTGTTTTATAGGTGAAATATTTTATTTTTAGATTCCGTAGCTGATTAAATTAATTAAAATTTTAATTGCGACGAATAAAATTGTAAATGTTAACTGACATGAAATATTGGACGTCTAACTAAGTAAACTAACTGAAATTTAAATAAACACTCTAGAAACACTCACACAAATATAAATTCAAATATAACTAATTGATAAATAAATGGGTTTCATAAAATGAATTATTTTTATTATGGTATGACGTTCTGGAGTTTTCTATTCTATGTAATACTATACACGAAATAATTCAATAGGCCTTTTAGAAAATATGAATAACAACCTAGCACGATAAACACAAATGCATCACTACCTAGGCCTACTCCTAATTTTGCAATTAATTAGCAATTAATTAATTACTTCAATTAAATTAATTTTGTTTATTGCTTGTTTTTTTCAAATTAATTGCACGTAATTCGAAAATGAAATGGTAGATTTGGATTAAGATTAAAACGTGGGGAATAGCACAAAGTATTTTCAGCTTTGCAGTTTGCATAACGTTTTTACAAAATTAATTGAATGTCAGTAATCTTGACCATCTTATTGTAGTGTAAATTATTTGCGCTAAATCTTTTCCAAAGTTAAATATTCAGATACTGACATCACCTATTTCTGATTTGCATCCATCATTCATGCAATAAAATTACTATATTAATAACTTGGCTTATGAGACTAATATACTTATAAACAATGATAATTGATAAATATTATATAGAGACAGGACAGCCTCTATTTTCATATTTCTCGTCTCATGTTTTCAGCATTGTCAATCGTTATCGCAAGTCTGGCTGAGGGGAGTTGCGCTATAAGCCTAGCCTTAGCCTCTAAGTCTAATGTACACTATTTTATTTTTTAAATGGCAAATAATGCAAATATCCATGCATTAGTTAGTTAGATAGTTTGTTAGTTAATGTTGTTTATGGGTCCTTACACTTTATCAGTGCCCAGAAATATCCATTAGTCGTAATGTTAACAAATGTTAATCTGAATTGCATAAAGAAATTTTCGAAATTCTAAATATTCCCTTTTAACCAATTGTTTTTAAAACACGCTTCTTTTCGCACTATGCAAGTGCACCACAACTTTTTTAAATGTCGGAAAACGTATTACAAAAAATCTAAACACTAAATAAGCCATACAAACAGGAAGTATATGCAATAGTACCTTTGTTCTCTAACTCAATGTGATCAGATGACGTCCTTAATTTATAAAAAGGGTATGTGATTACAATGATTACTATGTAAAGAAAAGCATTACATTCAATGAATATTACAAATAGATGGCGTGTTGTTTGTTTGGTCGTTTATATATACAACAAATATTATGGAATAATATGCACGGATTTAATTGAAATTTGATATGTAGGACCAATGTATAGTAAAAATGTGTTTTATATCCAAGTACATGCAATTCATTAAATCCTTCCAAGTCATTCAAATCCTTCAGTCGCTTAGGCCTATCTACGGTTTATATTGTGGTGCAATCAATGAAGTTTTAAATAAGTGTGTTATGTTCAAATCTTGATACGAATCGATTTTATAATGACCTATTCTATAACACTTAGTTTCCAATGTTGAAAATCAATAATATCGTAACTATATCACATACAAGTTTTATTTACTTCATTGCATGACTATCAAGCTAACTTTTATATAGGGGGAAAACAGACAGACAGACAGACTCTTCTTTCATTATTTGAATGGATGCCTATGATTGCCTTTACACGATAGTTCGATATTTCAATATAAATATCTGCTCATCAATAATTTAATTATACAAACTTCCTGTATTGTAATTTACTGTGTTGTAACTGACAGTGGTGGTACAAGGTTACATGATGATATGTTCGAAACCAGTCATAGGAATGATATAATTTTTCCCACATGGCTTAGGGCATATCCCTATGTTAAAATGCAATATCTTGTTTGAGTGACGATGGATTAATCGATGCTAATTTCCCCCCCCCCCCCCCCCCCCCCCCCCCCCCCCCCCCCCGTCTATCTTCACACCCACAATTGTATCAAGAATAAGCCACCCGAAAAGGCGCAAGTGTTCTTGGGCTGGTTCCCCTACGTTAAGCATAAATAAGGGCCTTTTCTATAGTAATGAATCTGCATTTTATCCGTTGCTATAAATTTAATTGCATTTATTGTCTACCTATACTCAGTTCCAAGAACAATTAATATGGTACCTATACAAACTCAATTTGTTATTACTATGTCTGTCAATTTCATTGCTAGGATGGCTTCAATTGCCACCGTTTTTATATGCGCATAATATCACAATTCACATTGATGGATGAAAGTAAATTTGAGAGTTTAAAAGAACTCAGGCTGAACCAGAATTTGAACCCGCGACCGTCTGCATTGGAAGGAGTAATAAATCCAAAAACAAGACTATCGACTGAGCCACACTAATAGAGAAATAAAACAAATATTTATGTTTTGTTACGATGCCTCCCATGATACAGGTTTATTTTACAAAACACCGATGGCGAGTATTTTCATTTTTCATATAAGATTAATTAATGCAATGCTTATCATTAATCAATTACAACAAACCGTAAATGTTGCCCATTTTTCACGAAATGTTACTTTGCCTCTGCTGTTATAATTTGTATTCGTTGATAGGATTGATATTTTTATTTTTGCCGAGAGTTCATATTTATTACGTACTTAGTACTTAACATATTTCAATTTAAATTAATTTTAAATTTTGTGCATGTATAACTTAGAAATAATCTGAAAATATCTACTTGTATGCTGATTGAGTTAACTTTTTTGGTTAAAAATGGGGAATGGTATTCCAAACCTTAATAAATTGAAATTAACTTTTTTTAATTACGAAAGTTTTTATGCAAATTTGATAAATTTCGACACCTTAGATTTTCGAGACTTTTAGTATGTAAATGGTATTTTTTTCTAAAACCGATACAAAAAGAACCATTTCTGTTGCAATTTGTTTAAGGTCAGGGCTATTTTTTCCCCAGATCATCTCCTCTAATAGTTGGAGTGCACAATCAAAATTAAGAAACCCACCCAAGTGATGATTTTGTAATCTTGAAAGTAATAATAAAACTAATTTTTCATACCCACTCACGAGTGTTGCTAAATTATTTACCGCCACCGGTACACTACCCGCTACTTCGGAATATCAGGTACTGGCAATGCAGTGGTACCGCAACCATCTGTAGTACCGGAATCTTTGGTACCGGTACCGAAAAATCCATCAGTTTAGCTTCACAAACCCTGTGATTTTGGCGATGATGACGAAGTGGACTTGGATAAGACCCGAATTAGACTTAGTGGCACCTAAACCTCGAAATACATTGTTGCGCCTCTTACTCCGTACTCGGTCATCGTTTTAGAGTGTAGAGTCTAGAGTAGCCTAGCCTCTACCTTAGTGTATAAATTAATATCCCTCAAATTCAATGCCCATACCCTCGAAAATAACAGATTTACAAATGGGGGAGTGGGCGTAACCACTCAAACCCAAATCGCTCCCCCGCCTCAACATCCGGCCTAACCTGTCGTGAAGGACACAGTAGGAGTCGTTTCAAGATTCAGAAAATATTAGGCCTGCAACAGCGAAGATTTTATGCCTGCGATATAAATTGAATAAAATATTGCCTGAACTAGGCCTATTAGCATTTGTGTAGTAGGCATGTTAATATAGTATTATTTTAAAAGGTAGGCCTATATATTATGCCCTATATAATTTAACCTATGAATAGGATTAACAAATAGGCATTGACCTTGATGCAAATTTACGTTTCATACGGTTTCATAGTAGGGGGGCTTACAGGTGATTTTAGAGCTATGAGATGTTTTATGTTGTGTGTTTATGTCAAACAAAATTTACGAATGCGAAGGCCGAAAGGCTACAACTACAACTAGCCTAGGGCTACCACTTATCGACAGTAAAAAGTTGAGTAAAAATTGTAAAAAGAACAATCTTAGGGAACAAAATATAACTTGGTATAGGCCTGCGATGTTTATGCATGTTTCACCCACGCGCGCAACAAGCAATCCGGGTTGGCACTTGGCATTTCTTGAAAGGTTAGGCCCCGCAGGCATAAATGACAGGTAGGCTAGGCCTAAGTCCTCCTAACGTTGACTTACCGCAGCAGATGGGTGTCTAGCAGGGGCTGGATACATGGCTGCTGTCCACAAATCAACAGCAACTTAATGCCATAAGAATATCACCTCCACATTTTCCACATTATGTAGATATACTAACGACTGCACCTTATAACACTCGACACTAATGATTCCACTGGGCCTAACGGTTACTGTCAAGACCCAAAACACAACAGCACTGACTCACATCATTGAACAAAAACACGGTCATCTTTACAGAACCAACGAACAACATTCGCGCATCCTAATTCAAATTTTACAAAAATTGTCAGGTTTTCGCACATCTAAAGCGCACAATCCATTGTTCCACCACCGCTAGCGCCAGATACTTTGTCTCTAATGGCGTATATCCCACGTGGTAGACTGGATGAAAACGTCACACACTTTTCCACCAATAATCGCTTAGATGTTACTATGCTCCGCCTAATTTACGAAGACTGACGTCTGCACATCAACTCCGCGTGGAGTATCGACCACAGATCATACATCCAAACATTCCTGTCCTGTCCAAATGCGTGATACCACTGTGCATGAAGTCGGAAGACTACATCAGTCATGTGTCGGGCTAAGATCATGCGCACGAAAAAACTCCTTGCCTACGTATTAAAAGAAATGTGAAGATAAATTTTCGCCAAGAAATTGTTGTTTTATTTACAATACAACTTCTTGATCGTTGATAAAATGTTAACAATGTTTTAATCGTAGATGAAAACCTTGCCAGCGTTGTGGGAGGGAGAGTTTCATCTTAGCAGGTTGGTACAACAAGTAATTGCACTAATTTAGCGCTATCTTGGCAACGACTACAGAAAGCCAGCGATAAAACAAAATAAAGATCAGATTCAAATGTAATGACAACACACTTGAAAACTTATTATGAACATAAGTATCCCAATCACTACATTGATATGCAAGTAAAAGACAACTTCAAGACAAGTAGGTTTTAAGAATTTAACCAAGATTTCTACTTGTTAACCGCCATTTTAAATGACGTCAGATAAAACACTGCAACTTGATAAGTAGAAGTACCGCCAAGTACAAAACACAAATTATTGCGTATTTGGAAATTTATTGAAGGGCAAATTAATTCATATTCTATGCTTACGTATAATTTACGGAATGAAAATAAAATATTAAATTACTATTTTTAAATAAAAATAATACAAACCGTCAGAAATAATGATTTGAATTTTCAGCATATTCGTATCCAGTATGCAGTGACGTGTTCATGATAGTTCGTGAAGTTCAACCCAGAGACCTCTACCATACGTCCTTGGAACTCGGAAGTAAATACGCTGCAAATATTATCAGGGATGTTGTCATCTTGATCGCCAGTGCGTGTTTGTCCGTCACAGCTGCCTTTGGAGAGCTGGGACGGAAAAAAGTGTTATTTTCATATATTTTTGTGAAATTTTCAACAGATGATTAGAAAAAGGATGCAAGAAATGGACGTCAACGTCATTTACAACTCAGCAAGGGACGGTAAACTCGAACGTTTACGAGTAAGTAGATCTGGGGTTTTGCTTCAAATTGCTGCCCTAGCCCCTACCTAAACCCCAGGAAAAGCTATGGGTCTAGGCCCTAGCCTAGCTAGGCCTAGGCCTACCTAGCTAGGGGTCTTTTGTCTAGAACCTTTAGGCCAGAGAAACGGGGTAGGGGCCTAGACCTATCTCTGCTCGAGTTGACACTCGAAAATGACAGATTTTAAATGTCGAGGATGTGGGATAAAGGCCTAAGCTGAAGTTTGACATTCTATTCTAAGGGCCCTAGGCCCTACCTAGATTTGCTAAGGCCTAGGCTAGGGCCTACCTAGGCATTAGGCCTCTTTACGTCCTGATCCTAACATAGACCTCGGTCCTATGGGTTTGAGTTAAGTTCAGTAGAAAAAATAAGAAGATTCACCCTTTTGGTATTGGTATTGGTATTGGTATTTCATCTCCTACAATTGACTAGGCCTATTAGTCGGTGGTAGGTTTGTTTCCTCCTCCTTCCTTCCTTACTTCCATCTTATCATCGTCCCTCTAGCACGTTGTACGTTCATTTAATCATTTAATTAATGATCTTTCATTCCATTTTTACTTTTCCTTTCCAACTGTCTTGTTCTCTGTTTCCCTCTTTTCTTCTTCACTCACTATTTCATTTGTAGGCCTATTTTTTTATTTTACTTTATCCCGTTTCTTGTTTCCCTTTATCTTGTCCTTACTTGTTTCATCTAATCTTCACTTCATGAGCATACTTTCCTGCACACTCACCCCCCCTGATCAGGATTTACCTTCGGCAGCAGCTTCATACGCTTTTTAAAGCCCTTAACAGTCTTCTCCTCCACTACTCCACCTGGTAGACCATTCCATTACCATTCCAGACCGTTACAGTTACCATTACATTACCATTACAGTGGGTAGGCCCTAAGCTAGGTCTAGGCCCCTAGGATTTGCTAAGACTCTGGTTTTTTGGCTCTTGATTCAATTTGATTTCAAAGTTTTGAGCCCAATGTAGCCTAGTAGGATCTATAATGGTTAGGACTAGGCCCTATGTGATGAGAGCTACATAAATATAATAGGCCTCCGCCTAGTCCCAAGCAGACACTAGAACCTAAGTGTCTAGGTGGGTGGCCCTAGGGTCTCTGACCGTCTCTCTCTCTATGGGGTAAATTCCTTGAATTGGTCCACTTTGTGTAAGTAGGCCCTAGGCTACCAGTTGTTTTACCATTAACCTGCAGCCATTTGGTAGGCATACTTGTTGATGGCTATAATAGTGCTGGCTATTTTTGTTCAAGATGGCACTTTGACAGGAGTTTCTCATTCTCTTAGCTTCTACTTGACTACTGTCAAGCATATTTTGAATACTGAGTTGAGGTAGGTTTGACGTGCTTACACACAGGCCACTACCCAGCCTACCAGTAGGGCCTACCCAGTTGTGAAGAGTAATTTTTATGAGATGATTTAATTAGGCCTAGTCGCCTAGACCAAAGTAGGCTCAATTTGTTTTCGATCCACGATTAGGCCTAGCTACGCTACCTATATTTAAACTTAGAGAGCAGAGTGATGCACCGGAGATGGGCAGAACACAAAAACTTCTCGTTTTAATGCCGTAAATAAAGCGCATAGGCCTAAGCCTATTAATTTTTTACAAGGTGGTGGTGCAAGAAAAATGTTTAAGTTTTTAAGATAAATTAATTTCTAAAATTGTTTTGTCAACATCATATCAATCAATGGTGGAGATTGTGAGGAACTCAGGAAATATGATATTTTTTCACTGAGAGTGGGAACTAGACATATTTTTAGTTTGTCCATCTAGGCTACGCCTACATGATTTTGCTGTCCATGTTAACAGCTTCCTATAGGTCCACAGATCCAGGATAGGCTATTCTTGTAGGCCCTAGAATTTAAGTAAAATTGGTTTAGTAGTTTGACCTGTGAATAGCAAACACGCAACCAAACAAACACCCCCATGCAGAGAAGAAGAAGAGCAATCCGAGTTCCATTGATGAAGTAGGCCTAATGAATTAGCCTCTGCGTAGGCTATTTGGGTTGCAGATGGGTTAGGCCTATTAAAGGCCTAATACCAAATTCTGGCATGAAAATGTCCCGATAGATTGTTTTGGTATAGGCTACCGGTAACCTACAATTATTGCAGGTCTTTGTTCTTTGTCTACATTAGGCCTACTGAACTTGACATGTTCGTTTTGTGTCTAAATTAGAACCAGTGGCAGATACAGCCCCCTCCCTGTATCCGGTAGGGGGGGCAATCCTTTAAAAATAAAATTTATATTTTATTAGGCCTATTTTATTGAGCCAACAGCGTAGCGAACGGAATATATTACAATAGTATAGCTAAGTTTTATATAAAAGGCAACCTTTTAAAAGTATGATGATCACGTAGGGCGGTAGCCGGTAGGGGAGGGAGTGAAGTTGTTTGTGGAGTGAATTGTTGGATCGGGATATTGTGCACGCTACAGCAGGTCACGGCCTGTTGAGCTACAAGGGCTGCTTGTTTCAGCACGTAGGCCTATGCTGTGAATTGTAAGCTCGACATGACGACAAACTAGTACATAGTTTCGGTACCTGTATTGCATTCAGCCCACCACTTTTTTCCAAAACACACCAAATGCACTCTAAAAACCTGAATTTAAAAAATAGGGGCTCCACCCCATACCCCTGTACCTTTCTCACGGAGGTACATGCACGTGTGAATCGCCCCCCCCCCCCAAGATTATACTGTCCTAGATCCGCCACTGATAAGAACTAAGCATCATGTATCAGTATTCAGTATGCAGTATCACGCATATTTCCAATAGGCGGGTACGTCAGTGTTAACAAAATAAAGTACCGGTAGGTAGGTAGCTAGGCCCTACTGAATGCTGTACCGGTACTTAGCATTTTAACAGGTCAATTCATTAATTGGCACCTAGATAAAAACCTGGACTCACTATCCTGAGTTACATAAATAATAAAAATAACCCCTGTTGTGCCTATTGTTTTAACCATTGTTCAGTTGGTTTATTAGAGGAGGGAGCGAAGATACCGAGACTTGCCATTCAACATAAACGGGACTTAGTCTGTTTTTAATTTGACGGTGAGTTTGCTCTAGAACGGCTGAACAGATTGCGCTGAAATTTTAAACTGACATCCAGTAGGCCTACGCCTACCATTTCTCAGGATGCAGTTAACATTTTGAGCAAAATCCGCTATGGTTTAAACTCACAAGAAATACAAATTGAAAATAGGCTCAGAAAGTCACATTTTATTTTATATTGAATGTTGAATGCTCAAGGTTGCCCAAGATTCCGCTCGGAGATTGAGTAAACCTTGCAATCATTACTTGTGTTTCGTACGGTACTGCCTATGCTGTTCATAGTATTGTACATTGCATTCAAAACATGTTCTATAATTTTCCAGAAATAAAAATATATACCCCGACCGTTGTTTGAACCCGTGGGTCCCCAACATTAAGGGTATTATAAAGGTGCCTCAGCCAACTAGACCAGAAAACTGCCAGTCATTGTTAGACGAGTGAAGCGAGTCATGTGTTGAGCACTACCTGTTGATTGATGTGTACAGTATAATAAATTATGGTTTTGAGTTTGTTTGGTGTAAGAGTCTGGTCTTCCGGGTACCTACTCAACATATGACTCGCTCACTGGTCTAACCTAGTGGTAGGTACATTAGCTTGGACCTACCTTTTGTATATGATTAGTGTGGGAAGTTTATAGACCTGACATAAGTGGACTGTTCAACTCGGACACAATATTATTGACTGGCACCAACTGACGAAGAAAGAATCAAAACATTCAAATTAGACCAAGGTTTTAATTAGTAAACATATATTGTAATTTCATAATTAACTGTCTGGTGCGCCGGTACAATACCGATTGAATAATTGCTACATATTACTCGGTCAATTTATTGACAATTGTTTGCTGTGAGAATTGACCTACTATGAGAAACTTTTAAGAAGGCAGATTTTGTGAAGGTGTGTCAGTTGAATTCCAGAATTCATTCACAGGGCCTGGTGTTGCACTAATTCTCGTTGTTACCTATTCAGTATTCACTTTAAGATTGATATTTGAAGAGTACTAGAAAGGCATAATTTACATCAGTCGTTATGGAACAGGTTAGTACTTAGTAGGTAGTGATGTGGTTACTGGTTAGTAAATAAGTACTATTAATGAAGTCTAGAAACGGGGTTTTGGCACTAGCCCACTTCCCTCGTACAAGCGGCCACTTTTCCTGGGTGCTTAGCTATTTTCAGTGTTTGTTTACTGTTAGAAGGTTAGCATGCAACAGGACAAGACATGCTCCAACTTAAATTAGTAGACGAGTGGGAGAAAATATCAGAGCTACGTATACATCTTCACTCGTACCGGTAGTCTTTCGTATACGAGAGCACGCTTCGTGACAGTTGACATGACATGACACCCCATTCAGTCGCGCAAGAGTGGACTACATGCCGACAGTGTTGGCTTTGACGTAAATCCAAGTTCCAAACTCTGTTTTACGTCGGTGTTTTGTTTACTTAGGAGGTCAATTTTGAAAAGTATGTGGGGCCTGCACTGCAATTTCATCTCATTATTTAAACAAATTTTACGTTTATTATTGCCGAGCCCCTTCAAGATTCGAACCCAAGTCATTTGTGGTGTGTTATTCCGTAAGTTATTCTACACGTTAAATCGCGATCGATCGAATGCAAACATTTATTATGCACCTTTATGCGGGATTCGAACCAACAACCTTTTGAGCCACCTCATGCAACGAAGAGAAAATAAGGCGGCCTAGGCCTTGTCCCATTTCTCAAACAATCACGAACAGCAGCTAAATTTATCTACGCATAAATTTAGAACACACACCTTTAGTTGTTCGTATTTCCTGCAAAAAAGATTGGCCACGTCCAAAATGATCTCGCGCCTTAGGTTCGATGCCTGTGTGGCGCCATCGGTCACGGTTGGTACACATGTAGGCCAGGTCTTCCAGGATGTAAGGAAATAGTGAGCAATTGGCCACCTAGACTTCGAGATCCCTTCGCTTATATCTGTTATTTTCCTGTGTCAAACTGTAACACTCGCTTTATTAATTCCCACCAGCCCTGAAATACTCGGAAGCGAACAGTCATACACAGGATTTATCCAAAACATGTTTGTTTGTTTGCGCGACCACGGAGTCCCGCACCAACCTGCGCTAGCAGTGACTAGTAGTATGCTCCATCAATTAGCACCTGCGCATGCACATTCCACGTACGTGTGTTACGATGCCAGCCTGTAGGCCTGTGTAAACAACGTTAGTTCTTTGATTATTCCCAGTTAAACATAATTTATTGTGGTCTGAGGTGTTGCTGTCTGCAGTCCACGTTAGGTATTCCGGAAGCACCAGAGAGATAGTTTAGTACCATGTACGGCAAGAGGAAGTGAAATGATTGCGACGTTGCGTTGCGTAAGGTCAAGGCGGGTTACTTTGCTGAAGGAGAATCGAACTCGCAACTCGCCATCGAGAGAGAAAGAGAGGGAATTACAGTCATCTGAAGTAAACCCGTTTACCACAAGGTTATCGCTGTCATGTCCGACTCGGAGTCAATATTGTGCAGGTTTAATAACTAACCAGTATAAGTCAATGTCAAGTCAAGACATGCCTAGAATATTCGTTCGCCTCGTGTTCCATTTCTATACCAAATAGGCCTACATGACTCAAACTAGGAAATACTCATTTCTTTGTCTCGTAATTTTGTTCTCATGGTACAACGTAACAGTTTCATCATTGCCTTGGTTGTTTCTGTGAGAGCAGACTTTGTTATGCGACCAGTTGTTTCATCTCTAGTTCGTTAGTACGATATCCGTATTATATGTAATGGAATTCATAATCTTATTTCATTCGACAAAGTACGATTCTTGCCAAAGATTGGCAAGGTTGTCAACTTTTGCATTTGAGGGTCGAACAACCAGGACTATACAGCCATCGACCAGGGTCCTTCCTTGCCTTGGTAGACTTTTTCAGGGGGTTGAATTTAGTGCAGACCGACAAACGGTACAGTTGGGCACACTTTTGACGTATGAAGTAGGGAATCAGTGGTTCGGGGGGGGGGGGGGGGGTAACTATTTTACTTCACTTTTATTTTTTAGATCGCAGATAGTTGCTGTAAAACGTATTACAGAGTCCGAGTGCAGGAAGTTTAAAGTTTTTGAGCTATTAATTTAAGTTATTTCAAAACTGTCTTATTTTATTGTGCATAAGCAGCACAACATACTTTATACACATGATGGTTTAGTTGGTAAATCAAATTGAAATAAACAAAACGGAAGGCCTAATTCTAGAGTTCCAAACAGACGAATATACTGAGTATGGTGATGGGTTCATTTTTTAACCTGGCGAAACGCGAACTTCTAGTTATTCCAACCCCCACCCCCACCCACCAAAAAAAAAAAACTTTCAAAACGCTCCGACACGTCTGTAGAGAATTTTAATTTATACACCTACTTGAATGGCACTTTTGGCCACTTCGAGTTTGATATAATATGGAGTAATGCTGAAGCCTACGTATAAAAAAGAATATGATTGAAGGGAAAATAATTTGAAGGAGACAATTGAGCCAAGATTAGATGTTAATTCGATGTCGAACGACGCGCTAATATCCAGTGGGCCATGTTACAGGCACACACACTTAGGACATGACATTATACCTACACCATTAGATATGCTGTGTATTCACTATGCTTTATACCAGTATGAATTACTTTTTATTTCGGTATAGACAGACCGCACAATAAGAACTACAATAATGGAATTGCGCTTTACTGATCTTCTTAATTATGTAAAACAAATATGCAAGCTACTATCTCCTGTATGTATATATTTACAGCTCGAAGGACGTTTAGCAATAACGTCAGACATTAAATATTTCCCCTTAAAAAAAAAAAAAATTGTCTGACTGACAAAATTGGTGTTTGGAGTACAAAACACGACGTTATACCATAGTGTGGCGACTCGTGACCATTCGGTTAGGTGGTGCTATTTCATTAAAAATATGTACATCCTAGGAGCCCGAGCACCCCCTGTCTTGTGTATGTAATTATAAGTTTTTCATTTTGGGGCATATCAGAGGTGCATAAATTTATCCAACACTCGATCAAGGAGTTGTTCGCGTTTTCATTCCGACATTGCACCATCTTGATTCTTGTGAACCCACATTGAATATTGGAATCTTGTCTTACAGTCAAGCGCATACACAGACCAGACCGAGAACTGTTCACAAATAAACACGACAGGACAGGAATACACGTTGATTCAGCGTATAAACTTCCGAGGCCCATGTGGTGGTGACTAGTGAGTGACAATGACATTCTGTCAGACCGTGAACGGCTGTATAATAGCGATGCGCAATATGAGAGGGAGTGTTTTGCTAGCAAGTCCAGGAAATTCGCCAACTTGACAGTTTTTGAAACAGTGGGATATTGCCGCATTAAATATAGATGTGTGATAAATTCGAAAACAATACAAAAATAAGATAGGTATAAATAAAAATGGAATGTACATAAAAATTTCACACCCGGCTTATTACTTATTTAAAATAATTTATGGCATCACAAACTTAAAAAAATGGTGCAGACCTATTCATTTAGAATACGGGTAATGTCCTGTAACACCAAAAACCACCGTGCCGTCTGCAGTCACCAAGTGCCCTCCCTCAGACACGTTTGATATACACTAGGAAAACGCTTAAGTCCCGCCGCGTTGATGGATGAGCTTTTTTAAGTTTTTAGTTTGCGTGGGATATCTTTACTTTTGCAAGTGCTTTGTTTTGCTGCCTACGCATTGTAGGTGATTGTTGTCAAGTTTCTATTGTTTCTTGTCAACTTGTTATTATTTTCCGTAAAAAACTTATATTAAAAGCTTTATTTCTATGGATTCTGGCTAACTTGTTCAACTTTTTCTTTCAAACGTTACTACATCACCTTAACCTAATGTCCATGTGAAATATGAACGTTGTAGCCCCACCCGTTTGGTCAGAATTGGCCCAAATGGCACGAAAATATCGAACAAAAAATCGTAAAAGTACGATATTCATGAGAAATATTTCTTCGATTGTACCCAAAAACAATACAGCTCTAAGTTCAGAGATTTCGAAGGTCTTGTCAAATTTTCATCAAGATCGGATATGCCGTTTGCCCGGTAGAGAGCGAACAAACAGACAAAAAAGAAGAAGAAAAAATTGGGGGGGGGTCAGTGAAATTGAAGTCTTCGCTTCGCTCATCCAATTAACAGTAGCTTCCTAGTTCCTACATTGTGTTACTAGAACTTAAAGCTTATCAGTTGTATGGTTCATTATATATCTATAAAACTACGCCTAGTTACATACTCTGTTGTTTGTTATTACATTCATGTAGGCAGGCTCCCATTATAAGACGCTGCGAACGACTCAATTTTATACTTATATAACGTGTACGGACGCTGGCAGATACTCTTGACGATTGCGTAATCCAGCGTTTTTGAGTGCTGGCTCATTTCCTATAGCACACGTGTGCGCGATGAAGATGGATGGGGGGTATGAGATCCAGTTCCCTAGTTTGATTTTAATAGTTTTTGTTACCGGTACCTCAGCCAAAAGTCAAAACTAGTTATTTTGCTGAGGCAAACTGTGTTTGGATTCGTCGTTTCGTGGAGTGTTTTTTTTTCACTATACTTGGCCAAACTCCAAAGCGCTAATCGAGACGACATATTGGAGGCAAGTGCCCCCACGGATTTGATTTGGTCTCTACTTGTCCTGTTGTCAATAAAGGACAAATCATGTTTGTCAAATTTCTAGCGACTTTAGAAAGTATTTAATAATTTTATTTTTCGTAGTATGGCTAAGAAGTTATTTTTGCTTCTCCCCCCCCCCCCCCACGCAACTGCGATCCCCACGGTCTCATAGTTAAGCTACTGTGAACCAGATGTTTACATTATACTTCCACACAAACGCTCGAGTGATACGAGTATATTTTTAGCCGCGATCTGCCTTCAGCCGTTTTGCTTACGCACGTAAGTTGGACCGCATATCGATGAAAAAAAAGTCGGTCTAGAATACTATACTACTAATATTGTTCCGATTTTCCTCATTTTAGTAGCAACCTAAAAGTAATGTCAAGTGAGAAACTAGACGGCGTGGCACCCATGGGTCAATGATTCACATATTTTCACATCCCGTCTTGGCGCAGTGTCCGACTCCAACCGTCTGTTGTTGGGTCGTTTATCAATCATTATAGCTCGTGTTTTGAGACAAAGACGCAGGAGACCTTCACTCCACACTCCTAATATGTATGACGAGTGATACAATAATAAGGCGACCTTGAGATTCTCTGTGGTGTTCACGGAAAACACTCTCGCCGTGCGCCCATGGTCAAGCGATGACCTCTAGCTTTTACGTGGCGATGTCCTGTGATTTATAGGGTTGTTTGTGTTGTTTTTGTTGGGAGTATTGATTGACTTTTAGTCAACTTTCGTTTAAAGTCCATTCCCTGGCGTCACTAGGAGGAGGCGACCTTTGCTCGTTATCCCGTTTTTTAGAACCTGAACCCGCTACTGTTCACTGGGACGTCATTTTATATACATTTTATATTTTATAAATAGATTTTAATTTCAAGAGTTGTCGCTCATGTAGCCATAATAAACGGCATGTAAAAGTTAAATCATTTTTTTAGGAAACTAGCAAGATCATTTAGATTTATTAGCATAGGGTATCTTTAAAAATTCGAGTTATTATGTTACAGGTTAGTACTTACTATTATTTTAGAAATATTTACATCTTAAACTTAAATATGCACTGTTCAAAATTTCCATAAGCTATAGTCCCTACCTCTAAAGCATCCTACATAGTTTTGAAATCTTATGGTTGAGCCGAAGCGCAGGGATTTGTCTCATTTTGCAAGCACGCTATTAAAGAAACCAGTGACGTAACTAGCCCCGTTTTTTTAAGGGGCGAACATTTTGTTAAAAATTACCCATAAAAGAATTGTTTATTTTTCACTTGCAACTACTGCCATGTCGTAGGGCCTATGGTAGGTTAATATGGAGGGACAGTGACATAACTTCAGGGGGTAAAGTATGTATCCAGGTACAATGGGGGGTCTAGGGGGCCTTAACATTGCAAATGGTGGTATTTTACTACCAGGATTTTGCATGGTTTCCTCAATAGCTTATAAAATTGTGATCATCAGTTTTATTGTCGGTTTACAAACTGTGGGGGGGGGGGGGCCCGTAGTTATGCCACTGAAAGAAACTTATGATAATGTGTCTTAGCCTACACCAGCGTTTCCCAAACTGAGTCGCAAAAAGTTTTGAAAATCAGATTTTTATTTAAATACGGTACTTGAAACAAATTAAACCAAAAAAATTGTAATTCTGGCTATCCTTTGCAAAAATAGCAGTGTTGTGATTCCAATGCTTAAATACAGTTTAGTTAATCCAGATCGTAGAGTTTCCCTGGCTAATCCTATACCCTGGTAAATAAAAAGTCGGTTTTTGGGTGGAATCACGTTCCGCGCGACTCTGTGTGACGATTGATGGAACTACTTCAATAAAAGTACGTCACTTTTCTACTAGTAGTTAACAGTCGATGACGGCAAATGGCGGAAACGTCAAAATATTAAATACGATCGAATGTTGGCGAATGTTTTGGCATAAAGCAAACTCTCTTTATTAATGAGGATATTTCTGATGGAGTAGACCTAAGCTTAGGAGCTAGGCCGACAATATGTATTGTTCAAGATTTCGATTTGAGTGCCAAAGGCGTACTTACGTCTGAAAACTGTATTGTGGCCTTGGGCCTAGGCTACACTTACGTCCGTTAGGCTTGAACAAGGCATATATCAAATTATTTCGCACGAAAATGTCAGTGACGCCTGCGCAACACTTTATAGTGCAATAATAAATCAAAAGTAAATCGTTTTAAAAGGCTAGGGCCCAGGGCTTATATGATTGAAATAAAATTGAAGTTTGACGTTTCGTTTGTTGTTTGTTGATTTCAGCGTCACTGCACATCGATAATCTACTGACCGTATTTAGCGTGCAGTGCTTTTATTAGTTTCACATTGGAGCCGCTCTCAGCGCGCAGGACGTTAGATTCCGTTTTGACTTGGGAGTAAGGGGACCTCCCCAAAGGGGAAACTTCTTTATCGACTCTGGTTAATCCGAATGCGTCATGGTTTCACTGCAACCATACTCAATACTGCAACCAACACAGGGACAGGCACAGGCACAGAGGGGGCAGTGCAATTTAGAAAATGACTTTGAAAACGTTTGGAACGTTTCCGTGATGATCGTGAACTTTATCTGTTTGGTTCATAGCCTGTTCGCAACTGTTTGAACCTGTCTGAACCTGACTCTACGTTAAAAAAACAAATTTCAACCACAAAAAATGACATTGTTCTGGATGTCTGTTCAACAAATGGAAACTATTTCTGCAGAAGCTGGGAAGGTGCTGCTATTTTTCACATCGTACAATAATTTATTGTCAAGTTAAATTTTCGAGTATGGAAGGGATAAAAAGTAAATTACGAAACAAAAGCTCCAAATTGCCGAACTCCTTTAGCCTAAAAATTGCTCACATCAGCTTGGACAAAAATGCTGTCATCAACAGCTAACCTAAAAATTTCTTTACGTTTAGAGGTACACCCCCCCCCCCCCCACACACACACACAGGCTATAATAGCTAGGTGGGTCGTAAACATTTGGCATTCTAAAAAATGGGTCGCGTTCTAAAAAGTTACCATACTGACATTCTCAAAAATACTTGTTTCTTATAAACTTGTCGGTAGCTGTATTAGGCTAAAAAGTATTGTTGATCAGGACAATGTTTTATATTTTTGCAGAAGAACGACTAATAGAAACATTGTTTGTGTGTTTTAAGGTTTTCTTGGACCACCGTTCGAAGGAGGAAGTGTTGATGCTGATAGTTGCCAAGACAAATGGCGCGACACCCCTTGTTATGGCGTGTCGCAATGGCCATTATGATGTGGCAGAGTATCTCATAGAGCGCTGTAATGCCAATATCGAACAAGTGGGATCAGGTAAGAATTTGACTGAAATAATTGTTAGAATCTTGCAGCAATTTGCAAAAAAAGTATATACTAGTAGGCTTCCTTTGCTTCAAATTCCAAGGAAAGATAACCCTAAAAACCGACAATTTTAAATTTGTTGACCCAAAGTTTATGATAGGCTTCTTAACTAGTTTGAATTTAACAAATTTTAATTACCCTAACTAAGTTTAAATTAACAAGTGTTTTCTGTACCCAGACTAGATATTGAAAATGAAATAGGGCCTATGTACAATTTTATGGCCAATTGTTGCTTAATTAGAATTGTATGGTACCGGTAGGTACAGGGCTCGAAAATTCCTATGCCCGAGTTGCCCGGGGCAACTAACACTCCAGGCACGGGCAACTAATAATTTAGGTTGACAAACGGAGCAACTAACAAATTTGGTAAAACTCGAATCCGTAAATTTCACTAGTGAAGACCCACTTTATCGCCAGAGGCGCTACCATAAGGGCATTAGGGCATATGCCCCTCACGTACTCTTTGCTCAACTCCATCAATATACGAGTTGAAGACGTAGGGTATCCATACTTAAAATCACATTTTGTAAAATTCTCAATGTGAGACCTTTGACAGCGCGGTAAGGAACATCGAACAACGCTTGAATAAGTGACTTTTTAACTGACGGTTGGACAAGGTGACGCTCGCTAGTCCTTATTGAATAGCCAAAATCGTTGCTCGAATAAGCTGGAATACTCGGAGGAATGAATATTGATGAGAGTCGGCCAGAGCTGTGTAAGGAGAATTTACGCGCGCTGTTTGGGTAAATCGAGAATATGTCCTAATGAAAATAAGGAAACTTATTTTCACCTTAATTGATGTGTGCATCTAAAATTTTAGCAAGCAAGGCGAAGAATTTTTAAAATTACCAGTTTAAATGATATATTTTGTGCGCAGGCGTATTAAACCATTGGCAACTATATGGCTTATCCAGGCGCAACTTTTTTGCTAAAAAATATTAATATTTTGTATTGCAGTAAGTTTCCTTGCTCAAATCTTAAAGCTGTTTGGAGCTAAATATATGAAAAATTATGGCTCGTCTGGCTGGGCTTCGCCCCAGACCCCTTGTAGCCCACGCAAGTCCATTAAAATATATTGTGCCCTGCCTATTTTAAACCCCACGAGCCGCCACTGATCGACAGGCGACAGACGCTCGACGTAGTTCCAAGCACTTGCCACAGGCTGCACCACACACCACTACAATCGCATTTCAATCGATATCGACCTTTCGACTTTACCCATAATTCACTGCTGCCGAGAAAAAGGAGATCCGAGACTTGTTTACTCTCCATTTTGTAAAATTCCAACCATTTTTGACACTTTATAAACTATTGCGTAATATTGAACCATTCTTTAATGGATATATGGAACTTTTTTAACTGTAGGCCTAGTGGAATAGCTTCAACGTCTCTGACTACGCCTACTTTAAGCCACTCACAATCAACGAAGATGAGATAAGCCTAGGCCTAGGTAATGAACCTATCAAAAAGGTAAAATATGACTGAGAGTATGATAAAAAGCGGGTGCGTAAAGTTAATGACTCGCGGCTATTGTTAAAATTAAGAAAATTGTCGTTAATGTTAAAATAAGGAACATTATTGTGTCAACCTTGAATTGAGTCTGGGCAACTAAAATTTTGGGCCACTGGGCAAGTAGATTTTTTAAAATTTGTCAAGCCCTGAGGTATATATTTTACTTGGGTGCGATGAGAAGGAAGACCATTGTGCATGACGATAATTTGGACTTTCATACCAGACTCACTCTTTTTGATTAGGAGGCCTACTAGGCCTACCACTTTTAGCATAACTTGCAAGTGAACCTTATAATTTAGAATGCCTGATAGTAGGTAATCTTTAACAATTTTGTGACACCTCACCAGTAGGCTCTAGTCTTTGAATTTTTACTGGTAATGGAAATTTCCTTTAGCCATAATTTCCTCCGTATTTTTCCCCTGATGGAAATGAAATTGATGGAAAATTCATCAAACAACCATTCCACAACAAACACTACAAACACTAGTTCTATTCTATTTAATCTGCCTCTAACACAATATCGCTGTTTGCAGTTGTATTTGACGGGGAAACCATAGAAGGAGCGCCTCCTTTGTGGTGTGCCGCCGCTGCAGGTCACATGTCTGTGGTGCGTCTCTTGGTTCGACACGGAGCCAGTGTCAACAGTACCACAAGAACCAACTCTACGCCACTACGTGCAGCCTGCTTTGATGGCCACTGTGACATTGTTCGATTCCTTGTTGAAAATGGAGCTGGTAAATTCAAAATAATTGTATTATAATTTTACTCTTTTACCAGTCGGTCAATGATTGTGCCTTTTTGATTTTGATTCATTTAAACCATCTTCTTCTAAGATCTATGCAGGCCTATTAATTTGGGTGATTTTTAAATCAATTAATTACATATATTATATTAGCATTCTAGACTACTATTTTTATTTTTAACATCGTGTGATTTGTGTAATCCATCTACGAGCACCGAGATTAAAATTTAACTTCTGCAAAGCCTATCACAAAGTTCTTCATTATCAAGGATATTCATGATGATAGCTGAGTTTTAGTTTGGAATCTTAGTCTGTCAAAAATAGATACTATGTAACTTTTTTACTGGAAACCTAAGATGCCACCGCAAGTTTGCGCTTCTTGATCTTTAAATGAAAGTTATTGTCAGCTCTACATTCGTGTTCAATACTATTGAAGGCACAAATACTCATGTTGTATACTATTACCTCACCATCCCTTCATTATTCTAGTTGGTTTTACACAGAAACAGAAAAACGGTCCATGTAGGCTAAATCAGTAAAATAACACTTTCTTTCCCATGATGACATGGCAGTCCACACAAAATTCTATGATTCACAAGGTAGCCAAGTGGGTCTTTCCTAAGAGTCGCACTAATTAGCTTTCAACGCAAAATAGTTCACTATGTACTATATTATTTATTTTTAATTTATCACCAAATCGATGTGCAGCGCACAGTGCGTACACATTTTTTTGTATCTTGGACCTTGCAGCCTGAACATTTTTACTGAAAATGGATACCTAGGCCTACTAATTGTATTTCCATTGTTTTCCAGATATTGAAATAGCAAACCGCCACGGCCATACTTGTCTCATGATTGCCTGCTACAAAGGACACTTTGTAATAGCAAAGTATTTACTAACGCTGAACGCAAACGTAAACCGCAAGAGTGTGAAGGGCAACACTGCGCTTCACGACTGTGCGGAGTCCGGCAGTTTGGAAATTCTCAAGTTACTGATTCAAAATAATGCAAGGATGGATGTTGATTCGTATGGTACGTATGGTACGTGGGATTTACATCAGATTTAAATCAAATTATTTACTGTACTATTTACTCAGTTATTGTTGCACATAGATTTGAGATTTAAAAGTGAAGAAACAGTGGTCTTGCATTTTCATAGAAACGTATTACATTGAAAAAATTTATCACCATTATCCATCGCCGTTTCCTGCTTCTGGTAGGGTCAGCTTGGGTTCAGCAACCAAATTTTTCCACTTCTTTCTATCCTCCCACAATTGTATCTCTTCCACATCTTCCCAGCTTTCTCCTCTTGCCTCCAAGTCTCCTGCTATGATGTATTTCCATCTCTTCCTTGGTCTCCCCCGTCTTCTTCTTCCTTCTTCAATCCTTCTTTCATACATTTTCTTGGGCATCCTATTTCCCCCCCATTCGTTTCATATGTCAATACCATCTCAACCGTGTCCTTCCTATTCTGTCACTTAACTTTTCTACACCTAGCATTTCTCTCATGTCCATGTTTCTTATTCTATCCCATCTTGTCTTACCCACTGTGCTCTTCAGGAATCTCATCTCTGCCGCCTGCCTGCCTCTCCTCTCGATCTCCCATGGTCCAGGTTTCTGGTGCGTAATACTAATATGTAAGGATCGGTATGAAATAGGTTTTATATAGTGTCATCTGAATAGGTATTTCCCTATCCCACACCAGACCTTTCACACACTGGTAAAAGTTACTGGCCTTTTGTATTCTGATTTTATTTATTGGATATTGCTTAACGTCTCATATTTATGCAACTTGGCTAATCAAGACGAAGGGAGGGACGTAAGGGATGATGCGGGGGGGACAAGGGGTGGACAGGCCTGTGTTGGTTAGAACCAGCCACAAGCGTATGGGAGGGCAGGGGTTCCCCCACGTCGTGGTCGTCTCCCGTCTGTGTCATAATCCGTCCGTGTTGTCATTGTCGTCGCCGTCGGGGAGGTAGTCAAAGGGAAGGGGAAAGTCTCCGACGATGACCCAGAGCTCGCCATTAGTTTCAGGGAGAAAAACTCCCCTAATCACGGGCCAAACCACGAGAAGGTTGCGAGTTGGAATTTGATGGCCTATTCTGATGTTAATCTCTTTATTTTTAAATCTTTCCACTTGCCATTACTTCACTTCCTAGATAGATAGCTACTAGGAAGCTTCGCAAACGCTTTTTCAGGCGCGTTGTTGGATGAGCGTATGTTTTTTTTAAACGAAAAAAGTGTAAAATTGCGATTTTCATGAGAAATTATTTTTCGATTGCGCTCAAATTTTACACAAATATATAAATTCATAAAATTGAGGTTCTGTGAAAATATCATTACAATCGGATAAAGCATGTACGCCTAGATGTTATAAGTCAAAGATTTTTTTTTTAAACAAAAAAAGCGTAAAATTGCGATTTTATAGAAATTTTTTTCCGAACTGCGCTATCAAATTTCAACAACATATATTGAATTCCCTTAACAAAAAAATTAAGGTTCTGTGAAAAAATCATTACAATCGGATAACCGGGCGATAAAGCATATTATGAGTAGAAAAATGTTTTAAAAATAAAAAAAAATCATAAAATTGCGATTTTCATAAGAAATAATTTTTCGATTGCGCTCAAATTTCACACGAATATATTCATTCATAAAATTAAGGATTTGTTAAAAAATCATAACAATCGGATAAAGCATGTAGGTGTTATAAGTCAAAGAATTTTTTTTTAAATAAAAAAAACGTAAAATTGCGATTTTAATGAGAAATAATTTTTCAATTCCGCTCAAAAACGTGGCAGTTCTAAGTTCAGAGATTCCGAAGGCCTCCATAAAATTTCATCGCAATTGGAGTATCGGTTTAGCTGGAATCGTGTGGACAAACAAAAAAAAGAAGAAAAAATTCCGGATTTTTTCTTCAGTGTATGAAGGAATCTGAGAAAGTGATAAAAACATCCACATTTCGTTTCTCCCAAATTTCGCTGATTTCCGCAGTATATTAAAAAATTGTCAAAAGGTACCACAAAATAAAATCACTCAAAAAAAATGTCGCAGTTATTTAACTTTTTGAACGTTCCCCTTTTTTTGGAGAATTTCCTGAGCCGTGCGCAAGTGCAACATACAAGTCGCGTAATATATGGTAATGGACGACTACCTGACGGACCTCAACATTTCATTTTGAACTAAAAGGTATTCGCATTATAATTTTTCGACCAGTTGCATTAATTGTTTATTTTCGGATACACGCACATTCCAACGCGTTTAAAATGTGTTTTTTCCATCACAAATATGTAATTTTCAATATTACAGTTAGGCTAAGACATAAAAAATCGCGATTCTTATCACCATTTCACTACTCTAACAATGTAGTGAAATGGAATCTTCAGTGTAGTGAAATGGAATCTTCGCTACCCTCGCCAAGCTCATCCAAAAACCATCCACCACTTTCAGGGTTTCTCCTCCAATGTTTTATCTGTGCTTGATAATTCCCTGTGGCAGTATATTAATATTACATTTAAATTTTAGGTACCACAAAATTATGTTTCTAGCTCAAAAATAAAGTTGCAAGTCTCATTATAACTTTTTATAGTTCTAATTTTCAAATTGATCCCTGATGTGCAAGTGCAACATACAAAGTTCAGTAAATAATATGGTAATGATAGTTGTGTGAGTGAACATTTTGGCAGGGGTTTCTGAACTAGAGGTGGTTGCATGATCAATTTTTCACTCACGCCACATAAATTTATTTTCTGATCACGCACAGTCACACACGAATAAAATAATTTTTTTAACTCGCGCACGATCACGTAATATTTTTCAAGTAGGTAGCTATACTCGCTCACGCACTACAAATAGCGTTTTCAAGCACTCGCGCGCAATCACGATTACTCATTATTGGTATTTTGAGGAGCACCCTTCTAATTCGATTTCCACCAACCTGGTCATGTTTGCATTGTCAAAATAAGGCAGACATCCTGTCGTCACTTGCTCCTCTCGAGAGAGTGGTGAACAAATAAATAACTAGAGATGCATACAAGGGATTGGCAGACAATAAATTCAAGAGATTGTTGGTTTATTACTCTCTCGTCCGCGTATTCATGGCTGAATTTTAGGGCAGGATGCGACTCAAGGCAAGCTACAAGAAGGGTGACCTGGCCTCGCGTATGAGAAGGGCTCGTTCCGCGCTGGAGCATTTAGTGTCACGCGTGCCACGATACACGTGTGACTATATTATCACGCAAATTCACGGTACCTACCTATTCTCACGTTCACGCACAATCACGAGAAAAGTCGTGAGTGTCACGTGACCACCTCTATTCTGAATAGGGATAACTTCGGTTAACCGGAAACCTGTTATGATACGGTTTTGAATTTTAAAACCGTTTTTTTTTTTTTTTTTTTTTTGGTCCCCTTAAATGATGGCAAGACATGCAAAGGAAACTTCCTAGGTTATCTGTACGCAAGTGAGCGCCATTTCTCTTTTGCAGGGCTAATATTTTCAAAATCGAGATCACCCATCTCAATCAACCAAGGTCACCCGCTTTCCCGACCGTAAATATGCCGATAAAGTAGAGGCAACAAACATCCTCGCCACTCCTAACCCACAAAATCAACAAAATCAAAAAATAATTTTGAATTAAGAATTTTGATTTTGATTTTTTTTAATGTACCGGTTTTGGTGTTTGGAAATCGGTTAGCGATGTCATCCCTAATTCTTAACATATCAAAAGTTTAAAATTTTCCTAAAATCCCATCGATGTAGATAGCTGTATGGTTAGGGAACCCAACAGATTAACCTCGTCGAGAATATTTAAAAATCAATTCAAAGTTTCAAGTGACAGAAAAAACGAAACCAGTCACCACCACCACCACAACATGAGCACCAAGAGTTGTCCATGAGATGTCGGTGAAAGATGTATCTACACACTACTTCAAAACAATGGTGTACCTATGTAAATGTAAGCCTGTGGTGACGGGTGGTCTTGAAGTACCTAATTAATTATGATTTTAGGGATGACACCGTTGCTTGCCGCTAGTGTGACGGGACACACCCACATCGTAGAATACCTCATCAACTGTAAATCGCTCGTGTCCAAAGCCGAGCGAGTAGACGCTCTTGAGCTGCTTGGAGCAACGTACGTGGACAAGAAGCGAGATATGATCGGGGGTTTAGAACTCTGGAAGAGAGCTATGAGCGACAGGTGGGTCACAGTTGGGTTTATATTTGATCTAATATTTAAAATTAATCTTTGATTTCCTAGCTCTGTGACAGAACATAATAATGTAGTACAGTAAGATCTCTCTTATCCGAGTTGGATGAGACCGGGGCACTCGGATTTGCGAAAAAACTCGGGTGGCGCGGATCAATTGTTTATTTGCTCTCGTAGCATAGCCTGATGTGGTAAAATGATATATGACACATGTAATGGATAAAGGAACATAAAATACACACGTACACTTCATACAGGGTACACTAAATGATTAATAGCTTGTAATTCAAGCTCACGAACACACGTACACAATTAGGCCTACATGTCGTAATAAAAACGTATGTCTAGGCCTAGGCCTAGGCCTAAACTCGACGCAGTAGGCCTAGGCCTACAATGCAAACATAGGCCTAGGCCTAGCTCTCTTTCTCATGTGGGAAAACCTCTCACTACTATGCCCGCGCTGAAGCTCACGACGCAAGATAAGTCTGGGAAAGAATAAGATAAGCCCAGGAATAAAATTCAATGCGTCGTGATTACGAATTTCGTGAATCGGTTGAAACATGATTGCATCTAGTTCCACAACGACCATCTTGAACAGCTGTGTGTGAGATGGCTGGATCGTATGCGCACGCGCAGGCGCGCGACGCACACTGACCTCTATATGCTCAGTGGGTGGCACTGACGCTTACGGCGATGCGCCCGACGCACACTGACCACTGAACTCTATACGCTCAGTACACTGATGCACACTGCTCGAAAGTCGAGATATATCGCCGATCTATCTTCTTTGCACTCACTCGTAAGGCATCCTACAAATGTATGCGAGTACATTTAAAAAAGTGCGGCGCGGCGTCTGTAATTATTTTTATGTTTTATTTAGTATTTAAAACTTTATTTATTTATTTATTTATTTATTATTTTTTTTTTTTTTTTGGCGGCTCGGTTAACACGGAACATCGGATAAGAGGAGATCGGATAAGAGAGATCTTACTGTACTTGTAAAGTAGGATCTATCGCTACAACAAAACTTCGGTAACATTATGCAATCTTTAAACATGAAATTTGTGTTGTTTGTTCGTTTGAAACGGACACGTAGAATGTATAATCGATTGAAAATCTCTTAAATAATCATCCACTAATTGATCAAACACTTCACTACTGATGTTGGTTTTTGCTTAGGGAACTTCTATGTAAATAGTCTCTTCAATTAAAATCATGTGTTGCAATGGGTCCTGGTTTGAATCTAAGATACTGGATAATATCAGAAGACATCATTATTTGTCGCCCAAGCACCAGTCTATGTTGAGAAGCCCTCTTAACTGGTTGTGATGTATACAGTACACCAGGGCTCAAAATTACGGTCGCCAACTCGCCATTGGCGAGTTCAAATTCACAGATGGCGAGCTCATTTTAAGTTTTTTTTTTTTAAAAGTTTTAAAGTGTAGGCCTAGGCTTATGCCTTTTAGTCTACAAATGAACAAACTTGCCATTAACGACTTGCAGTTCAGTTGGTATTGTTACCCACTCACTAATTTTAGTAGGCCTAGGCCAAAGTAATAGTACTGAAGATGAGCATAGGCCTACTTTGGATATGGCTAGGCGTACCCCATTATTAACTTAATATTTAGGGCCTACTGTTAAAAGTAGGCCTACTATAGAAGTAGGGACTGTGATGTTGCTCAAAGTGTGTAGATTTTCATCAAAATGACTGTTATATTTGCCCCCGGACCCCCCACTTGACGGGGGGAGCCCCCCGAACCCCCCGTCGTTTAAACGTTCGAAGTCCCTATGGCGACTTAGTTTTTCATTTGGCTAGTGCCCATTTCATTGAAATTTTGAGCCCTGCAGTACACACTATTAACAATGTATAAAACAAACCAAGAAATAGACAGAATTTAATCTGGTGTCTTTATAGCTCAGTTGGTACAAGCACTGGGCCGGACAGCCAAGGTCCCGGGTTCATTCCCCGGTGGAGACACTTTTTAATTTCTGTCTATAATACCATCTTAACAGCGTCATAGTCGCCTACTATAAAACCAAGATTAAACGTTCAATTCTTATATGTTGTCTATAAGTAGAGGTAATGAGAAATGGTGATATAAAAATCCAAATTTTGTTTTATAAAACCCAAATTTCGCGTTTTTCGCGATTTCATTGAAAAATGGTCAAAAACATATAGGTAGACCCCTACTATCTAAAAAAAAAAAAAAAATATGAATGAAAATTTAAAAAAGCCCTTTAAGCCTTTTATGTAGGGATGACATAAATTCCAATAAGTTAGAATCGATCATTGTGACCCACAAATCTATTCAGAATCGATTCCCAAGCAAAAATAAATATTTGCATGCACTATTATTTTGGTGGACTATTGCCACGGTTTCCGTGATACGCGTCGTTATTTTGGCGGTCTATTTCCGTGGAGCCCGTGACGTCACGAAACGATGTACCGCCCGCTGCGCGCATAATGTTCGGTCTGGACCGGCACCTCCACCAACCCCCCACATTTTGAGCACTAAAATGTTTAATTTCGCGAGTTAATTCGCGTTTTGACCATTTTTATACAATTCCGTTTATTATTTCGCGATATACACGAGATATTGCGTAATTCGCGTTTTAAAAATGTGTATTTTCCATCTCTAAATGATGTAATTCGTCAACAATATTTAAGCGAGCGTTTCCATTTGACTCTGCCGGAAAAAATAGTCACTGGTTTTGTTTTGTTTTATTTATTTATTTTTTTGTTTGTATGTCTCGCCATAACGTTCGAACGGAGGCTCGGATCAAGTTGAAATTTTCACCACCCGCAAGCTTTGTTCCCGATTGAATGCCATTAGTTTTGTGGCAAAATCGTTGAAAAAGTTAAAAAGTTACATTAAAGTTAAACGAAAGTTTTTTTTTCAAACTTAACGGCGACAAAATCTGAGATAGCCAAATCATTTAGAATGTCCGTCCGGTCACGAATATGTTAATTTTATTTTGATCCGATAAGTAGTGTAGATGGAAATTGCATTATAACAAAAGTAACGTTACCATGGCAACGAAAACTCGCACGAGGTTCGCACTATGCACTGCCGCCTAGAAGTAATCAGAATACTATCGAGGAAGCAGTGTATTATTTGTTACGTTTTCCCAAAGAAATGATGTCAAGGTCCTCTAGATGGCGGTGGATTTTATCCACAAATTAAAGGTTTACCTAAATAGGCCTACCTTGGCAATAATCAATAATATTGGAAACATGGCCCCGTGGACAGCAAACGTCGCAAATTTTACAATTTTAATAAATTGCAATGTAAGTCTAGCTATAGTACGTGCTCGCTTATCAACGCGTCCAACAGAGCGTTTCCTAGTACATTTTAGGCAATAAAATGGATATTTAAAAAATTTCGCAAATTTCGTTACCACCATTTTTCACTACCTCTATCTATAAGACTAACAGACTGAATTGCTACTTCTAGCTATAAATAATATAATATATATATATTTCTGAGGTTTTCGTGGTTATTTGTATGTGTTACCATCTTTATTAAGCGAGCAAAGCGAGCGTTTCCATTTGACTCTGCCGGAAAAATTAGTCACTAGTTTTGTTTTTGTTTTTTTTGTTTGTTTGTTTGTTTTTTGTTTGTTTGTATGTCTCGCCATAACGTTCGAACGGAGGCTCGGATCGAGTTGAAATTTTCACCATCCGCAAGCTTCGTTCTCAATTGAATGCCATTAGTTTTGTGGCAAAATTGTTCAAAAAGATTTAACGATTTTAAGTAATCACGATTACAAAACTGTTTTTTTGCCTTGTTGGTAATGGTGTGTCCAAAGTTCCAGCTGTTTATAATGCCAACCTTGCCAGATGTGATGTCAATGTTTAGGAGCATCAAAATGTCATGTTTTTATTCATACACTTCATTAATACTTTATTTTTAGGATATATTGGGCAAGGCTTGGCTTTAAAATAGTCGTGTTTTTCTTCGAAAGCAATTTTAGAGACCGTTATTTTATTTACTTTTTGCCGATCCTGTGGCCATAGTGCGTAGGCGACAGTGCTGCGATCCCTCGGCGACCGCCACCTTAACTGGTTCCACCTATACACAGCTTACTGCTCAAATCGTAGGCCTACGTGCGTGCTGACTGTCTAGACAAAACAGAATTAAATATGAAAGTCGGGGACTCCCCCAAATACTGTAATGGGAATAGTAGCTTTGCTATTAAGCTATTCCTGGTATTTGATTCCCCCATGGTGAGTGCTTACGCTGTACGTGTGGCGGTTTAGAACAAAGAGAGCAGCTCATGGCAACAGAATGGCAAAGAACGAAATCTAATTACCAAGTTGATACATATTATTGCGAGTAATTCTAGCCTAAATCGAAAATTGAGAGGATGAATAATTAATAATGCTTTTATACAGTCATACTCAAATTTCATTAATATGTATCCTCAGTCTGTTTTGGGGAATGGTCGTGTGGCTCGAAGCCTCTCCCCTGGTATTCTTTATTCCCTGGTGCGAAGCACCTATAAATAACTAAACATCAGATGTGTGCCAGAGTTGGGCGATGGACAGCATCCTTGCGCTGCATGGTGGTTGGTGATGGCTGATGGGTACCGTTGATTTCGGTAAAATACCGCCGGAGCTCGGGAATGGCAACAAACCTCTAGGTTTTTTACATTGGATGTAACTAATAAGTAGCAGCACCCGTTGCAGAAAAAGTCCCACTAGAGACATCCAAGGAGAGTTATTTTTATCGTCACGGAGGCTGGTCTAAGTTGTGGGTCCACTACACCCACTCGACGACGCGCGGGAGACGTTGACGAGCCCAAAAGGCCTTTCCTGACGACGTGGAGGCAAGAAACGAGTGAACATTAGTATATTTTACAATTTTTGGACAAAGTGACGTCTGGAATGAGTCAATTCCTCCATCCGGACAAATGTGTTGAGATCCTGACTATCCGGAGAAATTCCTTACGGTTGGCAACCCTAAGTGTGACTGACAGGTAGGAAAGGAGCCTAGCGGATCTTGAGGTTAGGAGGCAGTCTGGATTTGGTAATCCACTGATGAGCTATAGGTGGAACCAGTTAAGATGGCGGTAACGGTCTCTAAAACTGCTTTCGAAGAAAAACAAAACTATTTTAAAGCCAAGCCTTGCCCAATATATCCAAAAAATAAAGTATTTTTGAAGTGTAGGCCTGCAACTAAAATCATGACATTTTGATGCTCTTCAACATTTACATCAAATCTGGCAAGGTTGGCATTATAAAAATCTGGAACTTTGGACACATGATTACCAACAAGGCAAACAACACTTTCGTAATCGTGATAACTTAAAGTCGATCGATGAAGTGAACTACCCTATCAAAACAACAATTTCTTTAACATTAAATAAACTTAAAACACCTTAAACTTAAAGTAATACTTTTATCTATATTATCATCATCTAGTATTATTTAAAACGGTATTCAACACAACTTCATCAATTTATGTATTTTATACAAAGTAAGTAATAATATTGTTCTGTTCTAAATGCGCGTGTTGTATTTTGACTCCAGTAGTATATCATGCTAGGCATAATCATAAAACTAAATATTATACAATAATCGATGTATAAATATTTGTAGCACTTGAGTAAGAAATGGTGAAGAAATGCAAAACGGACATAAATTCTCTATATATATGTATTTCATCGACATTAAGATAGTCAAAACCACAAATTAAGATTTTAATTCTACCTTTCTTGTAGCAAATAACCACATGTTGACTTGGCAACATAGCACTGGTTTGTTATGATGGCAGTACTGAATGTCCCAAAGGATGTAGCAAGCTACCAGTGTCCACCTCGAACTTATATTATATAAAATAAATAGTAGTTGCGTACATCTGCAGAATATGGCTGTGTATTACGACAAAGAAACATTGGCTGATTGATTTGCAAGTGTAAACAGCGCCCGCATTGCAAACAATGAGCTTTTACGCTCGTCTTTTCTTAGCGTCCCTCAAACGCCCCGCGTCTGTCTGCAGGAGTATTCATCTGAGCCGCCCCAAAGCCGTGGACTCGAGTGGCATGAGCGCAGCGTGTTCGCGTAGCATGCAAGAGGTACCCGGTTCGGGACTTGGCCTGTGCGTTTTTTTTCCTTTTGTTTTTCCGGAAATAATAATTATTTATATCTTTATCGGTGATAGATTTAATTTTTGTAATCTTTTCGTGGAAGTTACTCTTTTCTTTTCTTTTTATATTTTATGTATATTTGCCACAACCTCTGTTGGTAATCTCTTGGTAAGAACAGGTGGATTTGAAAGTGGTCTCATCTAGGTCTAATTTAGCAAATGTACCAAGACCCCAAGCATGTCTTGCAATCTCCCGTGCACGCTCGTAGATTTATAGATGAAATGGAATAAATAAATAATATAAACAAATAAAATATAAATATAAATAAATGAACAATAAGTATGTTCACATAATTGTCTACTAGTCTACCGCCTAATCTATTTGGTTTACAAATTAGAGCAGCAGATAACTAAATATTGATATGAATGCTGAGCCGCGAGCAGAATAGGCATTGAAGGTGTAGGCCACACCCACCCCTGTCTCTCGTCATCGACAGCAGACTACAGCGTGCAACGTCACGGCGCTGTTGCCGTAATTCTTGTAATCGCTCGGCCGTACGAGTTGAAGTTTGACCAAACATCTCAAATATCTCGAAAACGAACCCCGTTTGACCACATTTTCAAAAGCAAATAATGTTAGTCGTGAAATTATCTACATTTTGCACGTAAATTTGTTAATATTCATTAACAGGTCACGATGTTACGCAACGATATGCGATTGAAAGTGTAGGTTTTTGTTCAGCTACAATGCATTAGATAGGGAATTCCAGCGCATTTCAAAACGCAATAGATAAAAAACTAGTACCGTTAAGCCCAAAAAGTTTTTTGCTATACTCACAAGCTCAATCTCATCTTGCAGTACCTGGAATCTGAAGGATATCTATTACATGCGCAGTTATCATCGATCGACTTTAAAAGTTAAAATCATTATTTCATTAAAATACACTGTGGACGAACTACTTTATTCACAGCTCAGTGGTCTCCCCAGAGCCGGTTAGCCGGGCGGCCTGCCCTGCAAAAATTCATTGCCGCCCGGCATAGATTGACCCCCCGCCCCCCCCAATTTTTTTTTTTTTTTATTTTTAGTTGGGCGTGTGTATTACAATACTATTGTAACACAATGAAATTTGCCCAAACACAATAAAAAAACTTGCAAGATAAGTTTTTCAAAAACACTGAAAAAATTTAGTTTCTGTTTTTGGTGGTGGTGCCGGGTTGGCAGCAAAAATTATTTGATTTCAATAAAGCGGCCTATACATATTTTTATCATTTTTATTGATTGTTAGGACAAATAATTTCAAATTAATAAAAATAGTCTCTAGTAAGTTAGGCCACAACAATGTTTCAAGTTGTAGGGCCTAGTAATTGTAAACCTATACTACAAATCCTAGGTAATAACCACTTAAAGAAGAGATAACATCATCACCTAATAAGGGCCTATTAGGGCCTACAACACTTTTTTAAGTTGTAAGTCTAGAGTTGTCCTCACCATTTTGAGGGCAGTGCTAATCCCTCAAAGAAACTAAATTTACAACCAGGCCGACTCATGTACCAATTATACCTTTGTCACAACCTTGGACCCACCACGAAGATACATGTATCTCGACGTTGCCAAATAGAAATCAAAACCAACAATGTGGTCCCGCGACACATTTAAATTACTTTTCTATTATGTTGAACGGAGTGGAGCCTCTGTATCGGCATCGCTGTCCGAAGTCTGAGGCGCACGCCTAGCGAAATTAGGGGATGACAGGTTGACAAGACCACTTATTCTGCTCGAATGGAGAGCGGCAAAATAGGCACTGCCCACAAATTGCCGCAGAAAAGTATATTAATAATTGTAGCAATAGGACTACAGTAATTTGCATAGCGTATACTTCGGAGAAATAATGTAGGGGCCTAGGCATAGGCTATAATTTCCATCAAATTAGAAATGCTCTTATCACAAAACCAACTTAAATAAGTTACTTCAAAAACCTCTAAAACTCACCAAATCAAATCTAGGATCTCAAAAAATTTCCGGGGGCGAGCCCCCGGACCCCCACATTTGTCCCTGCCGTGTGAACACAGTACCCGGCAATGTTTTTAGAATAACCATTGAACTTTTTTCCTGGGGAGAACACCGAAAGCTTATAAAATGTTGATATATGTGATAATATATCACGATAACATGACCAAATACGATATGCCCTACCTAATGTCAGTTGTGTGTAAATTGTCAACTTTGGCGTGCGTGCTCTCGCTTGACCTTGACGACCGCCAGCTTATCTGGTTCCACCTATAGCTCCCATCTTTTGAGCTCCCCTGGGTTGCAGCTGCCACCCACCAATAGCATCTTGTAAATTTGTACATACTCTTTAACCTAGTTTATTTTTAGCCGCATTTTGTGCAGTCTGTGGCCACCTTCCTTTCTCTCTAGAGTGAACAAGACCTTGTGTTGAATGTCTTGTGTTTTGTACATATTTATGTCTCCATTTATCAAGAAATTCAGCAGCCACCATCACTTTTTGAAGGTAAGCTGTTGGATCCTATCTCACACCAATATTAAAGCAAAAGTTTATCAATTTATTAGGGTTTGTTGCTAAAATAGGTTGAAGTAGGATTAAAGAAATATATCCCGGTAGTTCTGTACCACAAATGGGCTTAAATAAATAGATTTGTATTTAGAGTCTACGGACTCGGTCACAGAAAGTCAGTTTAGACTAGTTCCATTTTATACTCTATATATATTCAAGAACCATTTCCAACATCAACAATGATCCCATTATCTGTCACATCCTAGCTAATGTACTACAATATAGGTACAAATAAATTAATAATTGTATTGTTACTTGAATTCAGGTATGAAGGATGTACCCCTTTGCGAAAGCCACCTCAGGCGGAGTTGGTAGACGCTTATGACCGCACCAAAGAGATAACCGACAGTGAGGGACTGGAAGAGCTCCTTGCCGATCCTGATGAGATGCGGATGCAAGCGTTAGTCATCCGGGAACGCATTCTGGGCCCCGCTCATCCGGACACGAGCTACTACATCCGGTATCGCGGGGCAGTCTACGCGGACGCTGGCAAGTTCAATCGTTGCATCTCACTGTGGAATTATGCGCTTGACATGCAACAGAAGATGTTGGACCCCTTGAATCCAATGACACAATCTTCTCTCTTCTCCTTCACCGAACTGTTCTCGTTTATGATGGGCGAACAGGGTAGACCCACTACGCGCGGTCGTAGGGTCCCACCCGTTGCTTTCCCGGACCTTCTCTCTATATTCAACAAGGCGGTCAACGAAGTGCGGAATGGCGTGGAAATGCAGTCGAAACTCCCGTCAGCCGAGAGAGACATAACATACCTCCACCGTGTCCTGGTCATATCTCTCCATCTTGCTTGTCTTATGGCTCGCGTGCTTCCGAGCGTGTCTGAAGAAGATAGTCACATGGCTCACAAGTCCATCTTCCGGTTGGTTCATCTAGGGGTCAGGGGTCGCGGGGGCCAGACAGTACTGCACTTGGTGTCCACTCGAGATGCAGCGAGCCCAGTAGGCCGCTATCCAGTCTGTCAGTTCCCTGCGCCCGAGCTAGCAGGGGTGCTACTCAAGACAGGGGCTGATGTAAATGCTGTCGACGACGAGGGTAACACACCCCTTCACACAGCAGCGCTCTCCCACCCCTGCCCCCCCACATTAGCCAGTACCCTCCTCGACAACGGTGCCCACCTAGACGCTGTCAACAAAGACGGAAACACGTTCCAGGCGCTTCTCAAGGGACAAGCGCTACACGAAATAGTTAACCCACTTAAATATACCACATTAAGTTGTCTAGCAGCTAAAGTTATTCGAAACCATAAGATACTTTATAGTGGCATAATACCGGTATCGTTAGAAAAATTTGTATCACAGCATTGAAGCTGGATGTAGTATTTAAAGATAGACCTGTTACACAATCGGTTAACCACGTCAAGGTACCTTATAAAAAGCCCAAATAGAGTTCGGTCTATATCTTAAGCTAAAAATGGCAATGACATGCTCAGTAAATATTATTCTGATCAATGAAGTTTGGAAGCCGGATTAATTTTTTTTAAAGTTTTTGTCAGATGCCTCCGTTAAATAACTCTGAATTTTATGAAAAATGAATTATGGTCAGTATAAAACGTTTTGAAATTTAACGGATCAATAAATGAGTCTGTATTGCTTCATTATAAATTTATAATACTAGGTAGGTCGAGGTACCCCAAAGATATGGACATTATGAGATAAAAGTATAAAACATCATTACATTACGTTGACGTTACATTACGAATATGTTGCTTAACTGCTGGTCACTCAATTTGACAAAATTAATGCTAGAACTTTGTTATCTAAAATTTTGTGGCACACTAGAATTAGATAGCAAACAGCGTACCTACTATCCAAAAGTAGTATTGATTAATGTGGGCTTAGTGTAGACCTATCTATTTAGTATTTACCTGAAATTGAGATTATTTGTACAATGCATATTATATTATGTATAATGTACTGTACTGTATGTTGAAGATTATTTTAGTTCCTTCCTTCCATTGAATAACTCTGATGTAGCCTAGCCCTAGTGGATGCTTCTGGTAAGATTATGTAGGCCTACTAGTATCCTCATTGGCTTTAATGCTAGCTGATGAACATACTGCTACAGGCAGATACCAGATAAACTAGGGCAATCATTTTAGAAGTGGTAGGTAGGCTACTAATAACTTTGAACATGTCGCAAATTCCAGGTGAAAGTTATTTCAATTTTTAAGAGCACTACAAAAATTATTTTCATTGTATTTGTTGGCTAATAAATAATTTTATATATTGTAATAAAGTATGTAATAAGATAGGTTCCGACAGTGTTCCGAATTCTGATACATTGCATGTACCGGTACTGTATTTTCTTTTTTTTCGTATTTTTTTCGTATTTTCTTTGCAAAGTTTGCGAAAAGATGATTCTAGTTCCATGACATTGGACAATTTTTGATAACTTTTTGTTTTAATGCGATCTTTGGTTGGTCAGTGACTCCTTTCCATTGTGGCGCAAGATTTTATATTTTTCAATTAATGGGAGAGATTTAAAATTTAGAGAACATTATTTTCATCCTATCTTGTTTAAGGGGCTTGATAACACTGTAAAATGAATTGTCGAAGCTAGTTAATATTTATATCTGTGGCTTATGTTTCTCATTTTCCAGCTGCTATTGAAAGTAAAACCAAGCACTTTGTTTAATTCTCAATTCATATAGTATGTAATAAATTAATAATTAACAAATGCACATCAGAGATCACACGTAGCATCAAAATTTAAAATACCATATTTACTTGAATACAGGCCGCCATTGAGTAAGGCTGCACCCCAATTTTGACCTCTCAAATTTTAAGGAGTAGTAGGATATAAATACTATTGACAAAATGCTTCGTACAATGGCCGCACCCAATATTTGATGTGTATATTTTTAAATATACCCGAGGCCATATTTGTGTAAATCTAAATAGATACAGTAGTCTGATACTAAGTACATAATAAATACCTATTCCTTAAAATGTATCTGCATCATTGCCTGCACTTTGATAATCTTTTATTTGTGTTGTGACTGCAACTGTCATATTGCTCTTCTCAGTAATCACCACCGATATTATATTTTCCTTGCTCTAAATCTTCTGATCATACATAGATTTACAAAACTCAAAAGAAGCCTCTTTCTTTTTACCACCCTTTTTTATACCTAAATTGAAGTGGACAAAATGGGGTGGGGCCATAACTCAATAGCAGCCTAGAACCTTGTCGATTGGTAGCAACGTATCTGATAATTTGTAAAGTTTATTCACAGAGAAACAAAATTCTTTCCTTAGAAACGATTAAACCAGATGCAGGTAGGACAGATCCAGCCGTAGTCATCCCACTTGGTCATAGAACCGGTTTTCAGCGAGGGATTTCCCATTTTAAGCAGACCGAGCCAACCACGTCGGCGCAAACAATAACCAACAGAGATATGGCGGTATTTGAAATAATACATAATAGCAACTAACTGGCTAGTCCCGATTTTCTTGTGGGAGACGCCAGAATCGTCAAGAAAAATTACAAACGACCACATGACAAAACAATATTGCCTCTACTCTTCAAATAATGTATATTGTGTTGCATTGAAATGCTGCTGTCGTTAGAGCATCTTATTACTATACTGTATATGAATTCATGCCATAAAAAAGATAGCATAGCAATTCTCTGATCTTAGTACAGGACTCTGCCATTAAACATGACACTCATTCAAGAACATTAGGGCTTTACAATACAGGCAAAATGAATGATAGCTTATTATACAAGGACAAGGAAAATGTAATGTGTATACACTTTAGTCTGTTTTTTAAAGGACAATGACATGCTTTGATCTCATGACTAAAAACAGCTGTATTAGGAACTTTAAAACATAGCTCCTAATTCCAAAAATGCTACTAGAGACATAAAAGTGGTTTGCCCTGTAATGCAATAATGTAAGTAGTGTGCATCTTCAAATTAGGTAAAACAATTTCAATAATATGTATTGTTTGGATTAAAATAATTGATTTTGATTCCTACTTAATGTATACAAGGTGATTCTGATTATATGTACAGTAGTTGCAGCATATCTTATTGAAAAAGGCCAGATTATGATCAACCACTCAATATTTAGTCTTCTCTTGAGACTACAAATAGTTTGGTCACAGTATTGCACACTTCTAATTGGGCCATGGTGACAACAAATTAGTCCCATACATATAATATTAAGCAGTTAGTCGTAATACTATAGGCCCAAGCACACTACAGCTGTTTAACGGATGGCTCATTGAGCTTGCAAATGAATAAGTATCATAATACTGGTATTTTGTTTCCAATTGTTCCTAGATAGTTTTCCCACGATCAACTAATATTATTAAGCTTGTTTTTCAGCATAAAACAAAACCAGTGATTTGATTGTGTGTACAGCCATTTTTAAGTATCTTGTGATAAGACTTCTGTATAGACTGTTGGGATGTGATATATTTTTGTGGACACACTGTGTCTTTAATTTCTTAGTGGTAGGTAAGTTGCTAAATGTAAGTTCTAGTATTGTAGTAAAAATGTTATACATATTTGTATTTATAAGAATTCACGTTTTTGTTTCTGAATAGTTAATATTGTCACTCATTGCATACCTTGTGTAATGTTTTAAGCTAAATTTGATCTGGGTTTTAAACTAGTATGTATTTCTTTTCTCTACAACACTAAGCATTAATTATTAACATTCAAAGAAACGTATCTTTTTTTATAATTATAAAATGTTTCAAAGTGTTGTTTGCTATAAAAAAATAAATATATTAGTGTTGATTAATAAAAATGAGATTCATGTTCTCCTAAATATTGTTTGCAATGTTTGGCATATTTTGAAAGTATGTACATTAAATAATTTGAGCAAATTGTTTTTTTCATTTTTATGTAGCCTTCTTCAACACAAGTTTGGGATAATGAGTATGCCGTGCACCAAGTGGACACAGTCAGGTCGCACCGAAGGTTTGTATACAGGGGTCGAAATTAAGTTTTTATTGCCACTAGCCCTTCGGGCAAATGGCAACAATAGTCCTCGAGCCAGAAAGCATTTTTACTAGCCCACAATCAAATAATAGGTTATATTGATGTTAATACGGTATGTAAATGTTTTAAGCCACAATATTAGCCGGGTTTGACGTGTGGGTGTGGGGGACTGGGGAGTGACCGGAAACAAATTTTCACCATAATATTAATAAGATTAGCCTAAATAAGTTTTTTTTGTTTACATATTTAGAATGGATTCCATACCTAGTTAGCGCACAACTACTGAAAACTTATTAGATTATCGGTGTGAAATATTAATATTTTTTGAATGGCAATTGGGAACTCTGGAAAAAGTACTCGCCTGTCGGGCTAGTGATATGAAATTTTTACTAACCGAGCATTAATTTCCACCCCTGTTTACTGTCATTTATTTGGTGCTGTATCTAGGCCAATTTACTGGAAATAGATATTGGGGTGTACTTAGAACACTGGCTAGTAGGGATGTGCAAACCCACTATTTTTACTTCAAACTTGAACTTTCCCAGTTAAAAAAACGAACTTTAAACTTTATAAAAATTTTGAACTGAAACTCGAACCCAACTTAAAGGTATATCAAACCGTCATAATAGGTAAAATAGTGATAAGTCTGGACCGGCACCTCCACCAATAAAGTATGTAACTTCTGGACTGGCACCTCCACCATCCATTTTTTTGTTTTTAAATTTCTACCTGTAAACTGAGAACAATTTTTTGACTTGTCAAGTCTTATGTGATTGCACAACACAAAAAATTAGTAAAATTTACAAATTTAAAAAAAAATGAACTTCAAACTTTTTTCAAACTTGAACCGAACTCTAAAAGTTCGAATTCGAATTTCGAACGTTCGCACATCCCTACTGGCTAGTGTTCCAGATTTGGAGAAATTTAACTACGAAGACATGATCTATTTACTTTACCAAGGTTAATGTAAGACAAATCCCCACATGAATAGTATTATTCACTAGAGAATGAGAAATAGTAAATAAGGCTAGTACTTCGCATGTAGATGGAATGCCCGAATTATTATTCCTTAATTAATCCTTGCACAATTCTGATGTACCTACTTATTTAGTCATTTTATCTTGTAAAGAAGGGACACATTTCCACAAGTCTACTTATAAGCCTTGTATTGTTTTTGAAACCCAATTTTAAAATGACCAACACTGGCACAAAATGTTCACTTGACAAATAGGCAGAAGAGGGAGAGGGGTGTTTGAAAGGTTTGTGTGTGGTAGGGGAGGGGTGGACAAGCAAGTGGCATCCCAATTCCTGATAATACAAATTAAGGGGTTATGGCCCTGGTGTGAATAGGTGGTTGATGGTTGTCACTGGAAAAATCACATTTTAAATTTCATTCATTTTTTCATCGACTGCAAACCTATGCTCCCTGCAAACCTTGCATCACAGTGCATAAGAAAACAGACCGAGACCAAGACATAAGCCGTACGTAGCTTTAAGTAACCGTAATAGATAATACATACTAAAGTGTAGATTATTTTGATATACAGTAGGCACAGATACGCAATAGGTCTACATACATATTAATTAAATATATTGGAAGCTATTATCAATAATTGTCCTATATTGGATTGTGATTTGCACCAAAATATCACATAAGAATGTGTAATATGCAGAATCAAAGCACATTTTTCAAATATTGCTCACTTTTCTTTTTTGTGTGAGACAATTATTTGAAATGTCAAAATGTGCTCGGATAGCGACATGCGCTCATCATGTTATGCCATAAGGGCCATCAAGCAAGTACCGATCCCTACAACCAAAATAATATGCTACTACTACCCATTATTTGAATCATTAAGCTATGTAATTGAATTTTGGGGTATATCGATCCACATTAACAAAATATTGTTTATACAAAAAAAAAAAAAGCAATTTGAGCTCTCTGTTCTCTAAATCTCACAGAACACTGTAAACCCTTTTTTCAAATGCCACAAAATCCTCACGATTTCATGTTTATACATTCTTAAATCATTATTAGTAACAAAACAATATAGTACATACCTACTCAGTAAATGCGGATGTCCATGATCATGACACACGTAAAAAACAAGGATAAATTCATATTGCCAAGTAAACTCAAGACTACTTACATGAATCTCTTTATAACCATCTTCCAGACTCCACTAAAAACAATACAAGCTATGACCGTTTCAAACAAAAATTAAAACAAAATTAACTCTTAACCTTACAGATATGCTCACAGAAATTTGCTCTATTATTACTTAATATTGATTGCCTGTTAAGTGTTAATGAACCTTATCACTTATCTTTAATGATTATTTACAATTTATTACATATTATGTGTTTCAACCTTTTTTTCCGTTGGTCTTGTGGTTAGCGTATCTGCTTCCAATGCAGAAGGTCCAGGGTTCGATTCCCGCCAGAGTCGGAAGTTTTTTAACTTCTGATTTGGACTTAAATCCATCAGTACTTGTCTTAGTAGTTTGTAAACGGTGTCATTGGAGCCGTCCTAGCAACGAAGCACATAATAAATTCAGAGTTGTTCTCAATCGGCATTGTTGATTCTGGCGTTGATCCGCGGGTGTTCGCATTGTCCATACTACTGATTTATCGCTCACTCGTCGATTGCGTCGGGGCCTACAGGGTTGGCTTGGTCGCTTTGATTTACTGTCTCCCACTGAAAATCAGTTATATAACTGAGTGGGTAGACTCTAAATACAATTTATTTATTAAATAATGACATTATCTTATCTTATATTAATATTAGTAAACATTAGTTTATATAAGCTAAAAGGACACATACACTATAAGTTGTGTTATTGTGATTTGAAATGTACAAACGTCCTAATAAAATTTGAGTATGAATCCTTTCTTAGCTGGATTTGACCACTGTAGCATATTTTTAAATGGGCATTTAACATTGTAAAAAAGTTGGCCCGAGCTCGGCTGTTCTTATATAATACTTGCCCGCTTCGTGAACATTTTTTCCAGTCGCGCATTATGATGGATGAGATTTTTTTTACTATTTCTATCCTTTTGTTATGGTTTTACGTGTCCTTTGTGTACATTTGTTATCTAGCGTGAACCAAGCCTTTATTTAAAAAATGCGAGGCAACTGACTGCGAGTCTGAGAGATACCGAGAACCGTCACGCGCCTCCCGCCGCGGAAAGGTGCGGGCAGCGACCTCTCGTTGCCCTAAAAGTATGATTTTCATGAGAAATATTTCAGGTTTTATCGAGATCAAACGTTTGCCTTGTCGAAGGCCAAATATCTTGAAAAGAACGTAAAAGTACAATATTCACGAGAAACATTTATTTGATTGTACCCAAAAACGTGGCAGGTCTAAGTTCAGAGCTTTCAAAGGTCTCCTAAAAATTTTACTTTGATTGCATAAGCCGTTTGCCTGGTAGAGAGCAGACAACAAAATCACCAAAGCTTTTTTTCTCTAAAAATACGTAGCAAAATTAAAGTCTGCTATACCTACTCTTCCTATGAATTGTGATATTTTCATTTACATTACAAACATTTAACAATCTAAATTGAACAAAAATTAATATAAATGGGTTAAGTTTGCATATCAATTCATCAGACCATAATCTTAACTCAGTTCCAACCAGAGTCGATAAAGAAGTTTCCCCTTTGGGGAGGTCCCCTTACTCCCAAGTCAAAACGGAATCTAACGTCCTGCGCGCTAAGAGCGGCTCCAATGTGAAACTAATAAAAGCACTGCACGCTAAATACGGTCAGTAGATTATCGATGTGCAGTGACGCTGACATCAACAAACAACAGACGAAACGTCAAACTTCAATTTTATTTCAATCATATTAGCCCTGGGCCCTAGTCTTTTAAAACGATTTACTTTTGATTTATTATTGTACTATAAAGTGTTGCGCAGGCGTCACTGACATTTTCGTGCGAAATAATTTGAGATATGCCTTGTTCAAGCCTAACGGACGTAAGTGTAGCCTAGGCCCAAGGCCACAATACAGTTTTTAGACGTAAGTACGCCCTAGGCACTCAAATCGAAATCTTGAACAATACATATTGTCGGCCTAGCTCCTAAGCTTAGGTCTACTCCATCAGAAATATCCTCATTAATAAAGAGAGTTTGCTTTATGCCAAAACATTCGCCAACATTCGGTCGTATTTAATATTTTGACGTTTCCGCCATTTGTCGTCATCGACTGTTAACTACTAGTAGAAAAGTGACGTACTTTTATTGAAGTAGTTCCATCAATCGTCACACAGAGTCGCGCGGAACGTTAGATTCCCAACGCCAAAAACCGACTTTTTATTTAACCCAGGGCGGTATAGGGAGTTGGAGGACCTCCCCAAAGGGGAAACTTCTTTATCGACTCTGGTTCCAACTATGTCAGGTTGAGTGGTGGTTTTCCACCATTATCTAGGGCAGGGCATGAAACTTAGGCATACTAGCTTGCCAGATTCAGTGTTTCTTCCTCATCATCTTTCTCTTTCCTCTCCACCAATTTACTCCACTCTCTCTCCACATGACACTTCCGTACCCACTTTTGCTTCATTTGTCAACATACTTCCCAAATACTTAAATTCTCCTTTTTCTTGTAACCCTTCTTCATAGAGTACAATATTTTCCCGATCTCTAGGCCTACCCCTCGTCTTCTTTTGCATACACAAACATTCACTCTTTTCCAGACCAAACTCTGTAGTAATTTTATTCCATCTGTCCACAGTCTCCTGCACTTACTTCTCTGGCACTCTCACCCCAAATCAACACATCCTCCACAAACACCAAGGTTCTTGTGTCCCGTCCATCTGTATTCGGTTCCACTCCTTAGAATTTCATCCATTACAACCATAAAGAGTGTTGGGAGAAAACATACTACCTTGCCGCAGGCCCTCATTTACTTGGAACCATTATGAGCTACCCATATCTGTCTCCTACGCAACTTTCACTCGTTTGATACATACTTCGTATCCCGTCTATTAAAACCTCTCCCAACTCCTTTTTTCCTTAGACACTCTCATAATTTTTCTCTAATAATAATAGTAATAATAATAATAATAATAATAATAATAATAATACTAACAAGAAGTGATTGGCTCAAAACTGTGTTATTTTTCAGTAATAACAGCAACATGACAAGTCTTCTGTTTGATTCATCTTAGCTCTCAACAATCCCAATACATAGGTATTGTTGCTATGCAACTTAGTAAGGGTTGCCAACCATACTGATTTCAAGACCTTGGTCCTGATGGCGGAATTTCCTAAAAATTTGTCAAAAATCTTCCTTATCATTCCACTACATATAATTTAATATTCACAAATTAAAAACATTTTTGAACTATATAGTCTGTGGAACAAGCATAAAAACATTTCAAATCCGGAAACCAGCACCAAAATTTAGGAGCAGGTAAAAGACAAATTTTAGAATGCTATTTTCACGGGGGACACGCATAGTAGCAAATAAGTCACCTGTCATGGCGTCCACAAGATGGCCGCCAAAATAATTCTTAAAATTGCTTTAACTCAAGAAGTAATCATCAGATTTGGATTAACCAAGTGTTGTTTTATTCGGTTTTTAATGCTCTTCAAAAAATGTCGTAGAAATTTTACCGTAAATACAATAGTTATAATTATATTTATATATTATTACAATGTATTGCAATTATAGCACTTTTTGGTATATATAAGGTGACCAGACGTACCGGTTTGACCGGTACAGTACCGTTTTCAAAACACTTGTACCGGTGTCCCGAGAGACTCGTTAAAATGACGTATTTGTACCGGTTTGCAATTTTGGAAGGGAAATGTCCCGGTATTCTGTCGACTGTACTGTGTGAAGGATAATGTTTTACTTAAAAATACACTCCTCTGATTACTAACAGTTATAACATTGATATAGTACTTCCAATCCCAAGAGATAATTCATTTTCTCTAGGGGTGTGCTAGTATTATTCAATGATTTTGGTGGAGGTGCCGGGTCGCGCACATGCGTGAAAACGTAAATATCGTTATCTATTCTTAGTTACCATACCAACCCTGAATAATAATATCCATAATACTTACCTCAGTCATTTGATACAAATTTGTGTTCTTTTTCGATGTTCTGAACTTTTTTTGGCACAAATAATAAAAATATGTCACTATAATGTTTGTATCAACATTTTCTATAATACCACTTACTACAGAATTATATGTCATAGCCTAGCTCTAATAACATTTGCGCTTAATCATTAAAATGATCTAGAGAGAGATTACATTTTAAATCAATTAGATGTTACTCTTTCACTTTTGAAGCCAACATAATAGACATATCAATAAATAAAATTAATATTGATCATAATGTTAAAAAATAAATATAGCCAAAGAGTAATAGTGAAATTTAAAAAAGACGAAGTACTCGGACTCGACTCGAATTAAAAAATCAAGACTTGCACACACCTAATTTGCTCAGTCATTATTTGCATTGATTTTGTTTATAGATAAATAAAAAATAAAATGTAATAATCATGCAACTGAACTACGTTTTTGATTAATTACATCTACACTAATTATTTCGTTGAACAGACAAAATGTATTAAAAGTTAAATCATGATATTATACGAATTCAATGCATTTTCAATTTTATTTCTTATTATTGATTAGAACTTCATTAGTATGATGCCCTCATCAATACATTACACGCATTATTTTCTGCAGAGAGCTTATATTTTATTTTGTACTATCATTTTTAAACCACTAGATTTAGATTTTTTGACTACAAAAATGAAGACATTAAAACCATTTTTAATTCATATTTTTATGTCAGAAAACTGTTTTCTGGGCATTTGACCAAATTTATCTCAAAACAAAATATGCCTCCAGCGTCTGGGGCTCTGCCCCAGTCCCCGAAGTGGTCCATGGAGTACAAAGTACATTTCTTACACTTAAGTTGTCCCGGTTTGTAACTTTCAAAATATGGTCACCTTAGGTATATATAATTATTTATACGTAGAATTTGCTTGATTGTCATAAAATTTTCAGACTTTACTAAAATAACGCCAATAAATCCCAAATGTTAAGTTCCGAAACGTAATTCTTGTAACTTTTTGATTAATTAATTAATGGAATTAAGCATTAATTAAATCCCAATTAAAAGTTTCTTATCCACGTATCAAAGTCACGTAGTGTATCACACAAGAACAATATGACCACAACAAACCAAAAAAATATTGGTTCCAAAAATTAATTCCAATCACTTTCCTATTAAATAGGAAAACGCTAAAGTCCCGCCGTGTTGATGGATGAGCGTTTTTTGTTTGCGTTTTTTGCGTTTGTTTGCACTTTTCCTTTGCAAGTGCTTTTTGAATGCATTGTAGGTGATTGTTGTCAGGTTTCTATTGTAACTTGTTAATTGGTACTATAAAACCTCAAAAAACTCATAGTAAAACCTTTATTTCTGTGGATTCTGACTAACTTTTTCAACTTTTTCTTTCAAAAGGTACTACATCACCATAACCTTAATGTCCATGTGAAATCTGAACGTTGTAGCTCCACTCGTTTGGTCAGAATCGGCCCAAATGTGTCGAAAATATCGTACTAAAAATTGAAAAACTAATATTAAAACCTTTATTTCTATGGATTCTAGCTAACTTTTTCAACTTTTTCTTTCATAAGGTACTACATCACCATAATCTTAATGTCCATGTGAAATATGAACGTTGTAGCCCCTCCCGTTTGGTCAGAATCGGCCCAAATGTGACGAAAATATCGTACTAAAAATCGAAAAAAATCGTAAAAGTACGATATTCATGAGAAATATTTCTTCGATTGTACCCAAAAACAATACACCTCTAAGTTCAGAGAAAACGAAGGTCCCCTCAAATTTTCATCAAGATCGCTTATGCCGTTTGCCCGGAATCCTGCTAACAAACAGACAAAAATACAGACAAAAAAACAAAAAAAAAAAACATTGGATTTTGTTTATTTGGATTAAGGACGCGTCAACCGTTAGGTCATAATGCACCACTCTAGCCTAAGGGGGGGGGGAGGAGGGGCCCATGCTGGTCAGAACCAGCCACGGGAAAGGGGAGGAAGGGGGGTTTCTCACGTCGCGGTCGTCATCGTCTTTGTCATCGTTCGTTGTGTCATTGTCATCGTCGCCGGGGGGTCGTCAAGGGAAGGGGACAATGTCCCCGACGACGATTGCCAGAGCTCGCCTCTAGTTTCGGGGAGTAAGATACTCCGCTCTTTCTAGCTGATGTTTGCGAGGTGGACTTTTTCTCTTGAATCGCCTTTTACGATTAGCAGAGCCATGCTCTGGGCCAATGGGGTCAGTGAAATTGAAGTTTTTGCTTCGCTCGCTACGCTCATCCAATTAAATTAATTAAAAATAATGACAATAATCTCAATTAATTTTGTAAAATTAACACAATGTGGTCGACCTTGGTATCATTTTAAAGCTAGTTTTAAGAAGAATAAATGCAATGAAAAAATAAATAAATAAAATTATTTAATCACCGAATTAATTACATTTTAGTTAAATTATCCCACTTGACATATGTATTGTTATGTATACCTAAAACTCCATCGATCATCATAAAATTATACCACTTTACTAACATAATGCCAATGAATCCAAAATGTCATGTCACGAAACAATTTTTTTATAACTTACCGATTTATTAAGTAATTAAGTGAAGAATTACTTCTCAATAATTGTTGTTTACAACCACATAGCACATACAAAATGCCAACATGAGTATCAAATATAAACAATGCGAGTATAATTTAAAAAATAAACTGTCCCAAAATTAAGTTAATGCTACTTTCCCGTTAATTGAATTAACGAATGAATTAAATTAATTGATTTAATCACCATTTGTTGTGTAAAATTAACACAGCCAAATTGGGAACCATTTGCAAGCTTATTTTACGGGAAAATAAATTTGTGGTAGATACAATTAACGGGAAAGTAGCATTAACTTTATTTTGGTACTATTTATTTTTAAAATTATACTAGCATTGTTTATATTTGATACTCCTGTTAGCATTTTGTATGTGCTACGTGGTTGTAAACAACATTTATTGAGATGTAAGTAATTCTTCAATTAATTACTTAATTAATCGTTAAGTTATAGGAATTTTGTTTCGTGACATGACATTTTGAATTCATTGGCATTATGTTTGTAAAGTAATATAATTTTATGATGATCGATCGAGTTTGAGGTATACATAACAAGACATATGTCAAAAGTGAGATAATTTAACTAAAATGTAATTAATTTGGTGATTAATTAATTTAATTAATTAATTTTTCTTACATTTATTCTTCTTAAAACTAGCTTTAAAATAATATCAAGGTCGGCCACATTGTGTTAACTTTACAAAATAAATTGAGATTATTGTCATTATTTTTAATTAATTTTATTAATAGGAAAGTGATTGGAATTAATTTTTGGAACCGATATTTTTTGGGTTCATTGTGGTCATATTGTTCTTGTGTGATACACTACGTGACTTTGGTACGTGAATAAGATTCTTTTAATTGGGATTTAATTAATGCTTAATTTCATTAATTAATTAATCAAAAAGTTACAGGAATTACGTTTCGGGACCTAAAATTTTGGATTTATTGGCGTTATTTTAGTATTGTCTGAAAATTGTATGACAATCAAGCGAATTCTATGTATAAATAATTATATGTTAGTACTTTAGGCAAAAATTAAAAAAGTGACTACACCGGGGTTTGAACCCGGGACCTTAGCTTACCGGGCTATGCTCTTACCAACTGAGCTATGCGGCCACCAATTTAAAACTGTCTAATTTACCCCGGCGTAGTCACTTTTTTAATTTCTGTCTAAAGTACTAACATAACAGCGTCATAGTCGCCTACTATAAAGCCAAGTTTAAAACAAAATAATTATATATATATATATATATATATATACCATAAAGTGCTATAATTGCAATTCATTGTTGGATGAACGTAGCGAGCGGAAGCGAAGACTTCGATTTCACTGACCCCCCAAAAAATTTAGCTCGGGTGTTTTTTTGTTTTTCTGTCTGTTTGTTCGCTCTCTACCGGGCAAACGGCATATGCGATCTTGATGAAAATTTGACCGGACCTTCGTTTTCTCTGAACTTAGAGGTGTATTGTTCTTGGGTACAATCGAAGAAATATTTCTCATGAATATCGTACTTTCACGATTTTTAGTGCGATATTTTCGTCACATTTGGGCCGATTCTGACCAAACGGGTGGGGCTACAACGTTCATATTTCACATGGACATTAACATTATGGTGATGTACCTTTTGAAAGAAAAAGTTGAAAAAGTTAGCTAGAATCCATAGAAATAAAGGTTTTAATATTAGTTTTTCAATTTTAGTGCAATATTTTCGTCACATTTGGGCCGATTCTGACCAAACGGGTGGGGCTACAACGTTCAGATTTCACATGGACATTAAGGTTATGGTGATGTAGTACCTTTTGAAAGAAAAAGTTGAAAAAATTAGTCAGAATCCACAGAAATAAAGGTTTTAATATGAGTTTTTTGAAGTTTATAATACCAATTAATAAGTAACAATAGTAACTTGACAACAATCACCTACAATGCATTCAAAAAGCACTTGCAAAGGAAAAGTGCGAACAAACGCACAAAAAACTTACAAAAAACCGCTCATCCATCAACGCGGCGGGACTTTAGCGTTTTCCTAGTAATTATACATAAATATAATTAAAACTATGTATTTACGGTAAAATTTCTAATGACATTTTTTGTAGAACATTAAAAACCGAATACAACAATACTTGGTTGATCGAAATTTGATGATTACTTCTTGAGTTACAGCAATTTTAAGAATTATTTTGGCGGCCATCTCGTGGACGCCATGACAGGTGACTTATTTGCTACCATGCGTGTCCCCCGTGAAAATAACATTCTAAAATACGTCTATTACCTGCTCCTAATTTTTGGTGCTGGTTTCCGGATTTGAAATGTTCCTATAGTTTTAGCAGCTTGTTCCACGGACTAATATTACTACCTGGGAGATGTGTTATGCGCCGTAAGTAGTAAAGTGATTATCATTCCCATTCCATCATCCCCATTCCCGACGAGTGAATGGAAGAGATTCTCTCGTCGCTGTATAAATGTAAGCCTATGCTTTGCAATTCACTACATATTCAAATTAAATTTTTTTCATTAAAATTTTTATAACCTTAACCATACACTAGTTGTAGGCCTGTATAATCAAATTTAAGCATTTTCCAATTTCCCGCCATTTCTGTAACCCAAAACCGAATTTATTCGGCAAAAAAATCCAACAAGTCACAATGTCCTGAATTCCATTTCTGAAAAGTTTGCAACCCTAAACTTAGTAAAGGTTTATCTTTGGCCCCAATAGCTCAGTTGGTAGAGCACCGGTACGTAAAGCCGGAGGTTCTGGGTTTGGTTCCCAGGTCGGGGCAAACCTTTACGACAATTGCAATCATTCAATAATAGTGTCCTCAAAACGGGCTTATGCTTAAGGGGAATCAACCGGGTCGTTGAACGTCCAAAAACCTTGTTTTTTTGTTACGGCTATTTTCATGTATATTATAGAAACTTGAAAAAAAAATGGGGAATTTTTTGGGGGGGAATTGGAGGGGTATTTGGGGGTTTCGATACCTTATATTTATGTGTTTCTAATTCAAATCGTTAAATAAAACTACTGACTGAAACCAAATCAAATTTGGCACGCATTTAATGTAAAGTGTTATAATTGCTCTGACTGCAGAAAAATTGAAATTTGTGCAATGGGTTGACAGCTATGAATTTTTCCCCGTACCTCTACGAATATCAAATAACATAGTGCTCGCTCCGTACACTGACGTGTACTACAACAAAGTGACACACGTTATATAAGTCCCAGTCAGACCCTTGGCACGAAAGTGCACTTTCCAACGAGGTATAACACTTCAAAATTGGTCTAGGCACTATCGAGATCGAGCTGAAGTTCCGAGTGCATTGCAAAAACTTGAAAAATTTCTCGCGCATCAATCGCGGCGAAGATTCGACGCGTCCAACCACTGCCGCTCAGTGCTTGCCGCTCATGGTCTCTCCGGCGAACTATCTCTACTTCGCGTCGTATTCTGACTGAACGAAGCGATAGTATCATAGAGAGTAAAAACGACCTTGGAGTGACGCTAGAGCAGTGACACACACTACAGAGTATTACTGGAGTATACTGAGTAGCTAGCAGCCAATAATATTGTTTGCGTACGTTGTGATGACGGAATAAAAAAGAAGCGAACTAAACTTACTGAACTTGAACTAATTTTTCAACGATTTATGTAGCATAACAAAACGTCATTACAGACTGTGGTTCCCGTGCGTCTTTGATTGATTTTGTTGTTTCCCTGAAGCCTGTTTTAGATGGTCTAACGTTTTGTACAATTTTCTTGCAAGGACAAGAAAATCCAATCTTGCATGGATAATTAAATACAAAAACACCTCCATCTATTGATGATTTTTCCACGTCTCTTTGCTTGCTACATTTAATAATTTCGCGGCACCCCCTTCAGCCAAGTAGTATTTAGCATGTCTGGTAAACAAAATACAACAAAATTCAGCAAATTTGATGTCAATTGCTGGACTATGTTTAGTAAAAATAAATTACGTTTCAATTTGCTAGGAAACATAACTTGATTTGCTAGCTTTTCACCACAGACAATACACCAAGTCTTTCTACACACACTCTACTACTCTAGGTCTTTCTTCACCACCCCACCATGTGAATCCCATCGCTAGTAGTTGCCGTCATCGGCGTCATACAACCGTGTTTTCACAGATTCTTATTAGCATCACTGCTCGCGCATTTAACTTATTTATGCAAACATTAGTTTTTACACGTCACTTCAGTCCATTCATTATTGGCCAATTTGGGGGTGGCAGCTAGCATAGGAATCGAGATCAGCATCGTTGCTGCGTGATAACGCAATATCTATTTTTCAATTGGGACCATTTTGAATAAAAACTATGGCTAATCATTTGATTAGCTAGTAGCCTATAATTATTTTTCTTGGTGTAAAATTCATTATTCATTATTTACGGTATTTTTTATATTTCAAAAACTACTTGTTTTTTACTGGTATGTACAAGGATTTCGCGGCACCTTGGTTGGGAAACCACTGAATTTATTCATGAGTTACAAGGTTGCTTTACCAATAACAATTGTCAGTGGATACCTAACTGGTAGCAGTTTTTTCTAATTTTTGTGGTAATGCCTGTCAAAAGCTCAAAACTGACCTGAAACCGACAGAGGTATAGCCTATATGAGGTTACCGACAGTGTCGGCTCGGGCGCTAAGCGCTTGACATTCGGGAGATCTCGGGTTCGAATCTCGCTGAGACCGGCAATCCTGACTGAAGGTCGTTTCCGAGTTTTTTTTAGTTGTAAATGCGAATGCAGGGGATTGAGTCCTCTTAAACAACCCTCGAACGTTCCTTTCCTAACTACCCTAAAGGCTAAAGACGGCACTGTGCCCTACAAAGGCCATCTCGCTTGGCGAGAAAAAACAATAACATAATTATATAGATTTTATTTATTAGGTAACTCATTACACTTAAGACTAATTCAGTGTGTAACTAATTCGATTGCCACCAGAATCATATCATATTTAACTTTAGTGATTTCAAACGTTCCCACAAAGTTTTCATCAAGATCGGAGTAGCCGTTTGCCCGGACACGGACCAAATATCATGAAAATATTGCATTTAAAATTGGGGAAAATAGTAAAAGTACGATATTCATTACAAATATTTATTCGATTGCCCCCAAAATCATAACATATCTAACTTGAGTGATTTCAAACGTTCCCATAAAGTTTCATCAAGATCGGAGTAACCGTTTTGCCCGGCCGCGGACCAAATATCAAGAAATATCGCATTACAAATTGAAAAAAATCGTAAAAGTACGATATCATGAGAAATATTTTCTTGAAATGTACCCAAAAAACGTGGCAGGTCTAAGTTCAGAGATTTCGAAGGTCCCTACAATTTTCATCAAGATCGCATATGCCGTTTGCCCGGAATCGTGCGAACAAACAGACAGAAAAACAACAAAAAAAACAAAACATAGGAGCGAAATTTTTGAGGGGTCAGTGAAATTGAAGTCTTCGCTTCGCTCATCCAACAAACAAACAACAAGACACTTGGCTTTCTAAGATTCTTATTTATTCGTTTCTGCGAGATTTATTGAACCATGGCCCCGGGTTTGAAATCGTCTCAGGATATATTTTTGAAATGATATTGTCGAATTGCACAACGCCACGGCAAAATTAAGTTAGCTCCGCCCAATAAGAAATATGACCATTGTTTACATATATGTCATTTATTAATATCACAGTGTGTACACGCTGTACTCTTTGTGTGGTATATATCAACGCAAAATTATTAGAATGAAAAAAATAAATGGTAACGAAAAAATGTAATAAAGTTTACGTAGATGTTTACTTTGTGTAAAAAATATGTCCTTATATGGAGCATCTAAAAGTTATTTTATTCCACTTTAGTAAACAAGAACACTTTTCTTCATTGCCAGTGTTTGAACTTTTGCTTTTGATTGAAATATCTAATTGCGCAGGAACCTGACATTGCCCCCCTCCCTCCTTATAAAGTTCAGCCCTCGGAGATGAAGTAACACGCGAAAAGTGGTTTATGGATGAACGAAGTGAGCTATGCGAGAAGACATCAATTTGACTAAACACATTTAAAAAGCTTGGATTTGTTTTAGTTTTCGTGTTTATGGCTATTCGACCGCGTTTTTCTATTTTCCAAAATATGCAATTAACCAAATCAAAATATAGTGAATGACTTTAAAACCTGGCTATTCTAGAAAATCAAAATATTTTTTTCAAATTTTTCTAATCCAGTACAAAGCCAATATCGCCATCTCAAAATAATTTCAAATTACAATTCGTCAAGGCACACCATACAACTAAGGATGTTGTTATTTTGTGACATTAATTTTCAACTGGTTTCTAGGGGCTGGCTGAGAGTTTTTTTTTTTTTTACATTTGTCGTTCCTGCGAATTTTTTCGTTTGGCGGTACGAATCGGTACAAAATATCGCCAAACGAAAAAATTCACTGGAAAGACAATTGTTAAAAAAAAAAAATTCTCTCAGTCAGCCTATAGAAAACTAGTTGAAAATGAATGTCACAAAAGCACAAACACCCTACGTTGAATGGTGTGCCCTGGCGAATTGAAGTTGGAAATTATTTTGAGGTGGCTATATTGGCCGTGTACCGGATCAGAAAAAATTGAAAAAAAAATACTTTTGATTTTCTAAAATAGCCGGTTTCAAAGCCATTCACTATATTTTGACTTGGTAGCATATTTTGGAAAATAGAAAAACCGCGGTTGAATAGCCCTATGTAACTTATTTGTTGGGCCGGTCAAACAGCAGAAATTTTAATGAATGCTTTATTAAAATTTCTTAGGAACTTTTGAAATCTCTTGTTTTATACGGGACATTTTCTGGATGCAACCGAAGAAATCATTCTTATCAAAAAAGCAAAAACAATTGATTTCTTATTTTGCTGCATTTGCTTTCAATTCGCTCTCTGCACTAGCAAGCTTCCCGATCTTCGTATTTTCAGGAAACGTCCGCTATATCTAGTTTTATTCTATCATTTATGGCGAAACCAGAGTAATATTTGCCATGAAAATCGTACTTTTCAGTATAATTTTAAATCCAAATATTTTTTGGAAAATTTGGCTTTTGGCTTTTGCAGGCACGACAACAGTGACATTTCAGAGCGCACTAATAATTACATAAAAAAATAAATTCGTATTTATAATGTACCCACTCAGTTACATAACTGATTTTCAGTGGGGGACAGTAAATATGAAGCCGAACAAGCCAACCCTGTAGGCGCTGACACCATCGACGAGCAATCAATGACCGACTAGAGACCGCCGACCGGCATATTTTGAAGTAGAAAACACCGTCATCAGTCCTGCAAGCGCATATTCTCTCAAGGCGCGAATGCGAGCCACCATACAAATAAACAGAAGTCGGATCCCGTTGAATGACTATTCAATCAAAAATCGAGTTTCCTGATCTCGTGAGTTGCCTACCACGTTTTTCGTAGGGTCTTCAAACATAAAAACATTCAGAGCAATATGCTCATGCTCGTGTCCTTTCAAAAACGGCAAAGTGACATTTAAAATTGAAGGAATATATAGTGCATGTAGTCAATTTATTCCGGGGGGGGGGGGGGGCGGCGGCGAATGACAGTTCCCGGCATTATAGCTGAATTCAACACTGATTGCAAAGACCTGACCTCAAGTTTTGGTGCCCAGCAATAAAACTCAAGTCACCAAGTCTGCAGAGAACAAAGGAGTGGACAAAGACGAACCAAAATTGTTGCGTTTACGTGAAATAAGAAAATATATTACAATGAACCAAATAACTTGATTAAAATATATAATAGATAAAATATATATTAATTACACTTGGGCCAATGCGATTGCATGGCCACAGTAAAATACAGCTTTACACGTTGGTTGGGGGGGGGGAGGGGGGCGGAGATGTACCTTGGGGAAGCGTTGCCCCTGGTAAATTACCTTTCGACATAAAAACATAGGAAGGCAGCGACCACCTAAGCTGGTCCCAACGCTGATTATGGGCCTGCCGCTACTGCTACTGACTTAGATATAAGTAATATGAAATGAATGTGCAAAGGAAGGAGTTCCTGGCAAAACTTGCAAGCAAGGCTTATTAGAATGTAATTACGAATGTTTTGTCATTATTTTGTACCATGCTCATTATAATAGTGCGCAGGCGCAATGTGTTAAAATTAGGCGCAAAAATTACCATTGTGTAGCAATGTATGTAGCCTATTGCGTCGAAAAACAAAAAACAATTTAGTCCAATATTGAGGTGTGAACTCTATACAATCTAATAGTTATATCACAATCATAGGTAATATTAAAAATTGAAATTGTGCGTAAGTTTGAACAAGCCTCGAAAGATTGATATGAGGGGGATATGCAAGTATCTATGTGCATAATACTGATTTAACAATAACAAATAATAAGAGCCTGATTGGTCACATAAATTATAATATAAATGGTTTTCAGTCATTATGGATATCCTGCTCCGATATGTATAGAGGTTACTTTTTTGTCGATAGGCTACTCTAATACGGAAATAAAGCAAAGTGAAAGGGCAGCTCTCGCGTCCTATTCGCGGGGAAGTGAACTCTATTCTTCAAATTCCCTGGTCTACCAAATTGGATAAAATACATAAACAAATACTGTCAAGCAGGCGGCTGATCTGACTACTCAACCTTCCATTGGAGGAAGTATATAATCGGTCTTATTCCTCTTTTGTATACTATTTTTAATATCGTGTAAAGCTGGCTACACTAATTATTACTAGTAATCATATCTCATCTCAATTTGAACTCTTTCTGTAGAAGCAAAAATCTAAACGAGATTTAAACCCAAGACTCCTTCCTGCTCCAATCGTATGAGCCGAACGCTCTTTACAGCGCATTTCGGCAAGGGACACTCAAAAAAGCTCAAATCGTGTAACACGTAAGCCGCCCGCGGCCGGGAGCAGCGTGAACTGCTTCATCAACGCCTCGAGCGCGACTGATCAGATGCGACCTCGTAGACCCTGGTGGGTTAGTCAACCGGCTCGGAGGGGCGGGGGATCTTCTAGCATGACTATTTCACATAGCTTTATCGACTGATGGTCGCAATTTAGGCGTATGACTGTTTTTCAGGCCGGTTTGATTCCCCTTAAAAACCTTTTACTCACAATAATAATAATAATAATAATAATAATAATAATAATAATAAAAATAATAATAATAATAATAATATAAAAAGGTGAAAACTGGATTATCAGAAGACTAAAACAGCAGGCATTTAAAACCTTTGAAGTTGAAGACAAAAATTATGTATGGTAAATTAGTCCATTTTTGTGGTGAATATATTATTTTGTGTCGGATCATTATATTTTATACTAGGGGATACTAGGGGATGCAACTTACTGGAATTGATGGGTACAAACAAGACTGCACAACAATTTTCTATAAAATATAAATCAATTTTATTATGAATTAAAATGAATTTAGTTAAGACGATATACATGTGAGGTAACAGAATGTTCCAGACAACTCTTCTAAAAATCATTCACCCTGATCTTGCAGGACTTGGGACTAGGATCTACAAGATAACATTCAATTGGGCTTTGCACACTCGGTAGCACCACCTTAGTACAAGCCCAGTCTAGGTGATCCACACAGCCGTGCACAAAGAACTACCTGGAGTGAACCATTCATTCAGTCATGGCCTATGTTGACGATTCTTGGCAGTTGGGGCCCATACTACGGTGGCGCGACCTGCAAAACGCTTTGCATGCACAGCCCAATTGCAATGTTAACAGAAAGGAAGCCAACTTCTAGATAAGGCTATCACAACATATAAAAATGTTGCAACCTGGAAAAAAAACATTTATAGCAAACAAAATATGAGAAATATCAAAATCAAGTGGAGTCGCCGAGGCTGGGGCGGAGACGCGCTCAGCTTTCAGGTCTTTCCGGGTAAACGGTTAACAACATCGGTTTCATTTCACAACATTTATAAAAGAATCAATCTATGAGATCCAGTTCCCAAATTCCTGAATCAATTCCTTGATTAAAAAATTGTGAAATCTCCATATTTTGGCCAACTTCGGGAATTTATTCCATGTGTACAGATTTTTTTAAACGTAAATGTGCTTACTGGATATCAACGTTTGAACCAATGTGAACGTGCAAGTTAATTTGGTAAATCTTAAGATAGGGAATTTCCTGAATGGAAATCCATGTTTTGGGTTTCCCAGTTTTTTCACGGTTTGGACTTATCCATCACAATGGAGCTTTAAGGCTTATTTTTTTGCAACCAAGTGTGGATATCAATAGAAAAGTACTAAATCAACATTCATGCACAATTTGGATGATGAATGATATTACCAACCGTTCAGCAGGAATCGTCAACACCCGAGTGCGCACATTTGAGATGTCTACGTCTACGTAGCAAGTGAGCATTGTGGGGTACACCTGGCAGAAGCAGGGCATCAAACCAAAATTATGTTCTTTTTGGTCTGGTTCAAGGTTGAAGACAATTATTTAGTTTTTGGTTCCACTCTCCTAAAATTAAAGGTTCGGTTCAAGCTGGCTCGACACCAATTACATTTTGTAAGTTTAAAATGTCAATAATATGTAATTTTTCAACGTTGAAAACAGGGATAGGTTTTAAAAGCACATTATTAACAGATACTTGGGGCGTGCTCCACCTTCTACGTCCACTGGCAATTCTTTGCAAGAACATGACGTTATAAACATAGTTGGCCGACATATTGACGTACGTACGTCAGGGATTGCCTTCCCAACATATAGCGGCCATATTCCCGTACCTACATGAAGGCATCGTTGAAGACGAACAAATGACATTAATGAATATAAAGAATAGCAACCTCATCCTTATTAGATTACCTAGTGTCAAAGTTCCTAATGTCCACTTCCTAGAAAACTAATTTTGCGTTCTGTACACAAGAAGGCATATGAAATGCACAATTCTGTACCCTTTCCCATAGTCACAACATGGTGCATGACAAAAGAAGGTATGGATTAACTTGTTCCAAGGGATTTTAAGAATGTGTTCCGAAAGTGCCCTAAGCTGAAATAAACCAAAATTACGGGTTACAGCTTGGTTTTCAGTTCAGGAAAAGTATTGTTTTTTCCCAGTTTTCTGTTTGAACAGGTTCAAAGCCCTGGACCACTGACTGCCTCTTAGATATTTCAGCTAGTTCCCTCTTTCTCTGCCTGTACATGCAACAAGTTTTGATTGTTGAAGTCATACACCCTATTTGGGCATGGGAGCGCTAGAACACCCCCAAGAGCATTTTTTTATTGTTTTTACTTCATACATCTATAATTAATTTCTTTAATACAATCCAGAAATTAACAAATCTAATCCCGACCGGTGTTTGAACCCGGATTTCCCACAATCCGGGCAATTACCAAGGATTTTCATTTTCACATTGTTTTAAAAAAGTCACTTCTTCCAGTGAAGTAGAAGGGAAAGTGGTTTTCTAAAATTACATTTGGTGTACTAGTACCAATTTTCTAATGTCCGAGGGTACAAAACCCGTATTTGAACTGCCTGACAAAAGAAATCGTACAATAACATTTCAGAAAACCACTTTCCCTTATACTCAGGTGGAAGACAAAGGTTTGTTGAAACAATATAAAAACAAATCATTGTTCACAATTAAATTTTGCACTAGGTTTGTTGAGCAATAGGCCAATGGCTGATAATGAGGTTAGGTAAAATCAACATGTTTTGTTTGTTAAAGGACATCACAACCCTAGGATTTCCCAGGAATGTAAACAACCTAATTTTTTCATGAATTATGCAGAAAACTAGAAGTCGCTACCTAGTAACAGTAAGTAACGACACACGATTTAATAACAATAATAATAGTGGATGCGCGCGCAGCCACTAATCGTGATGTAAAGATTCTGCACTCTTCACGCCCTTGCAGACGACCAAATATTTGACAAACGCGGTAAAGAACTATATCTGTAGCCAAAGATATAGTAGGCCTAGTGTTAAGACAAAAACGAAAAATACCATCGTGTTCCGTGGTCCTTCTACAAGCAAGATGTCAAAGAAAATATTCTTGTTGAAAAATAAAAATATAAATTTTGGTTAGTATTTAAATGTACTGCAAAACACGGATTTGATGACCTCCAAACCAAATAAGATTGAAAAAATGCGACTATATTAAATATAAAAATGTTAAAATTTTTAACACCGGCATATAGCCCTATGCATGTAGAAAATACAAAAATTACTACGTGGAAATCAAGGCAAAGGTATGCAAGTTTTTATTTAATATCTTGCATACCATTCTGGTGAGCCCGCACCGACCCCCATGAAGAGCAGATCGCGTCTGGTATGCATAGGATATAATAATTGGATGAGCGAAACGAAGACTTCAATTTCACTGACCCCCAAAAAATTTAGCTTAGGTGTTTGTGTGTTTGTTTTTTTGTCTGTTTGTTCGCTCTCTACCGGGCAAACGGCATATCCAATCTTGATGAAAATTGGAGGGGACCTTCGAAATCTCTGAACTTCAAGGTATATTGTTTTTGGGTACAATCGAAGAAATATTTCTCATGAATATCATACTTTTACGATTTTTTTGTTTTTCGTGTCATTTGGGTCGATTCTGACCGAACGGGTGGGCCTACCACATTCATATTATACATGGACATTAAGGCTATGGTGATGTAGTACCTTTTGAAAGAAAAAGTTGAAGAAGTTAGTCAGAATCCATAGAAATAAAGCTTTTAATATAAGTTTTTTACAGTAAATAATAACAATTGACAAGTAACAATAGAAACTTGACAACAATCACCTACAATACGTAGGCAGCAAAGCAAAGCACTTGCAAAAGTAAAGATATCCCACGCAAACTAAAAACTTAAAAAAAGCTCATCCATCAACGCGACTAAAAAAGCATTTGCGAAGCTTCCTAGTTTATACCAATCGAGGAAACATCTTTTGCTCAGCCGCATGTAGAACGTTTTAACTCGTGGCAGATTCCGAACGCGTAGCTCAAAGAAAGTTGAATGTTTTCTGAAAAGAGTATAGTGCACGTTGCATACCTCTGTAAGCGGTCGCTGGATCTGTCTGGGTAAACCACAGCGCAAACATCAATGTATCTCATACATACTAGCACATTTCAAACTACATATGAAATTTATTTTTTTATTTTTCTGCATGCACATGGCTATATGCCGGTGTTAAAAAAATTGTGATATTTTGTCAATCTTATTTGGTTTTGAGGTCATCAAAATTAATATACACTATAAATCTGTGTCGTGCAGTTCATTTAAATACTAACCAAAATTTATTTTATTTTTCAACAAGAATATTTACTTTGACATCTTGCTTGTAGAAGGAACACGATGGTACTTTTTGTTTTTGTCTAAACACTAGGCCTATATCTTTGGTTACAGAGATAGTTCCTTACCGAGTTTGTCAAATATTTGGCAGTCTGCAAGGGCGTGAAGAGTGCAGAATCTTTACGTCACGATTAGTGGCTGCACGCACATCCACTATTATTATTGTTATTAAATCGTGTGTCGTTACTTACTTTTACTGCTACTAGGTAGCGACTTCTTGCAGTAATCACTTATACCATTGAACATCAGTCCAAGGGCAATACCATACCCCTATAGACTTATAGCCGACATAAGTTTAAAATGTTTCCGAGTAATGAATGTTATATGATTTTATCAATCAATAATGTGCCAAAACTGATACACTTGGATTAATACATATATAGTACATATTTACAACATTAACTTCCTGGCAGAGACATGTTTGTATCAGCAACGAACGGGTTTGATTTCTACAAAACCTATTTTTAAAATTGTACATATTACGGAATAATTACGAATTGTGAATGAAGTATCCCTACTAGGCAATTACATAATAATTATGTAGCTGTTGGATATAGGCACCGAGCGTTCATACAACTAGCGCCATCCGTGGGCGAATCCGGAACAACTTGACTGAATGATCGTGTTCCTTGCGCACTTTCCTATGCTATTAGCTCACGTGTCAGAGTGAATTATTTTAGTTTTTACTGTTTTGCAGGACTATAATGGATGTTGAAAATGTTTGTAGGATATTCGGGAAGTCCTGTTGCATTGTTGGCTGTTCAAATTGAATAGCCAACACAGAAACATATGTTATATTTTAGAGTTTTCCTGGCAGACCCCATGAGAGGGAATGGCGCGGCAGACTGGCCCAAGCAGTGAACGGATAGATGAAAGTTTTTCTGTAACCCTACATTTATTTACAAATGCAAACAGTGTATTAATTAGACACAAACCTGAACCTTGGCCGATAAGTAATAGCCAACAGTCCTAGGTCCAGCTAGGCATATCTGTGGAAGGTCTGAAGTTAATTTGTGACTGACTAGGCCTAGTTTCCATCATGACAGTTGACAGATCATGTGGCAGATAGAACCTAGCAGACGAAGTCGTATTGTTTTCATTTTGGTATTTTGCACATGCAAAAATTTGAAATCGGACTCATCACAGATAGACCCTACTTAACTCGATAGTCCAGCCTAGGCCTAGTCCACATTCACTGAAATTGGGGTTAGATTTAGCTTTGATATCGCCAGGAAGGCAGCTAGGCCTAGGCCCTACCTAGGCGTAGGCCTCTGGCCTAGGAACCTTTTTGGTTTGACTTAGGTCTTAACTGTTTACCTATGCCTGTCAGGACAGTCAGTAGTGTCTACTAAATAATGCATTAATTGTTGCCCATGTCCCTGGATTCGGTTCTTATACAAAGTAAAGTGGCCAAGGGTCTAGGCGCGCAGCTAATTAAACAGAAGGCTATTCAAACTGTTCTCAAGAAACTAAGCCTCAGAGACTAGGCATAATTGTAGCATGTAGGGTTTAACTTTACGCCCCTGGGACATTTTTTAATGTAGGTTACTAGGCCTAATGCACTTCAAATCAATTATTCACGCGACATAGGCTTAAACCTTGCGGCGTGTTGGGAGTGAACTTTGTGATATATTGTGAGTGTTTGGGTATTTTGTATTTATTTCCTATTCTAGTGATATCTTCGTTGACTTGTTATAACACTGAAATCACGATTCTCTGTCTTATTTCACGTTTTAACCTAGGGTTTTAAAGCTCTGGATAGAGGAAAGTCAAGTTGTGACTCCTTTGGAATTGCAAACAAAAACATCCACTTTTAATCATGACGATTAGCAACCAAAACTATTTTTGTAATGGTGTTTTAGGCCTATACTTTTTCAGGTCTATGATAATAAGATAATAAGCGATTGTTTGGTTTCATATCATGCATGAACCTTCTGAAAACCACATTTAATAACACAATTCGCGTTGTTATAGCCATTACAGCAATGTCAAATTCTACATGCGATTCAGTCAACTTGTTCCCCCAGTGGCCGCCCAGAGCGCTGCGTGTATTTTTAGTGGCGCGCTCAGTGGCTAATCTCGGTGCCCATTGTGACTGTATAACTGACGTAACAGAGCTGAGGAGCTAAAATCATGATCAACAAATACAGTAGACTGGTTGTAAGTACTACAAGATTATTGACCGACATAATGCTTTACATCATGGGTAGCCCTCTCAATAAAAAGTGGCCATATACCCATACTTTAAGATACACCTACAAACAAATAAAGTCAATAATATGAAGAATAGAATAACATTATTTCACATTTCTCAAACATTATAAATTATGTTTGTTTGCTTGGTCCGTTCAATTCAAAGGCAGCAGATTCGTTGCAGTACTGTTCCATCCATTCAGAGCAGATCTATAATGTAGCATCAATTCAGAAGTTAAGAGTTATCGTCCCGGACCCCCGGTGGTGGCGCCTACCCAGAAAGTGGGAGACCGGGTTACAAACCCCGGTCGGGATAGGTTTTGTAATTTCTGGATTGTATTATCTTTCAACAATTTTGTTGCCTTATAAAAAACTTTATTAAACAAAACATGTCTTCAAATCTTTTCGTATAAGAAAACAAAATTATGCGCTGTACACAAAAAATAAAAAAATATATTGTTAACAAGATCAGAAATTTATCGAGGGTATGTCATATCCTAAATGCGTGTAACAATCGATTAATGATCGATCAGAAACAAATGATATATACCGTGGCATGTGCTTTGGGTGTGGAACGGGAACTTAAGCTGCATCTTACCTGGCATTTCATTACATTCTCAATGGAAAGCTGTCCAGGACTCTCTTGAAGGTAACTAACTAGGTATAGGGCGTTAGGAGAGTTGCAAAGGGAAGGGAATGTCTGAGGGCCATTTAATAGGCCTTAAGCTATATGATAAAACTTCTGGTCAAGATTGCCGGTGGTCGATCAACATCGACCTCCGGAATCGGAGTCGTATGAGCTACCTTTGCCGGTATCTTACCTGTCCACATGTGGTAGGTACAAGCTGCAGTCGACCGTTGGACCATCGCTCAGTGGATCATTGTCGATAGAGTGGTCTAACCACAGCCAGTTCAGCATTCTTCTTGTATTAAAAAAAAAAAAAACGTGGCCGAGTAAGAACACCTCCCACATAACAAATTATCAAATCATAGCTACAAGTTATATATCTTAATAAAAAGTTAAAAACAAGCTTTGAGCACTGGCTGCTAAAAGTCGCTGTAAACCTGACAAATTCCACCTGACAATAATTGTCAAGTCTTACCTGGAGGACATTTATTCTAATTAGAACAAACTTTGATCTCTGGCTGTTATAAGTGGCTGGAAACTTGGGAGCAGCTGAGTGTCTCTTCTGCACGGACCCCTAGAAGAACAAATTACATATTACAAAAGAATGCATAAATTTGAACAATCACAAGAAAACTCATCTTGTATAATGGTCACTGTTAAGAGGGAATAGAACACATTTGGCAGTTAGCAAATAGCTATTCGCTCGGCCAGGAAGCATCCGACGTATATGAAACTTTGCAAAGTTGTCAATAAAGCATACAATATGGACAGCCCTAGTCATTGGCATCATAACAGCCAACAAAATAAAAATTTATGAACACTAATTTTTTTTATAATGGATTTCAGAAATGTGATACTGTAGAGCCATATTTTTCCACTTTCATGACATATGTTCAAAATTTCAAACACCGGTGGTGTCAGTCAGCCGAGCAAACAGCAATGTGCCTAAAACACATGTCCTATACTCTCTTAATGTGAATATTGAAAACACTAGTGCCCAGAATACTATGATGCAAAATAAATGGCTTTATAGTAATAGTTATGCTAACTGGATTCTTGACTCGCGACATTAGTTTATGAGCAGGGGAAAAACGTACAGTAAATATAACAATTTATTACTTGAGATTGACTTCAGTGGTGATTTTTGTTAATTGTCTATGAAAACACTAAGTTAATTTAAGAGAATATAACTCCTCACTTTATAAGGCGTCGTTAGAAGTTTAGTGAATCAAAATTTTCACAAATTTCACGAAGTTGATTAATTGGTACGTGAACAGAAGGCAAAGCTTCAAATGCTAGTAGACCAATAAGAACATTTCTCAATTTCATTAATTGGGACACTCCCAAAATCAATTAATAAGAACATACAAACATTACAAATATACCTACGATAATTTATGGATTGCAAGTGGATGAAAACACAGCTTTAGTGTTCTCGGTGGTGAGTGGTGAAAGACGATACATACACATAAATTATAATAATTATCGATTGATGGTAGACTATTCACGTACCGGTACTATGTTAACAAATTAAAATATCCTATATATGTTTGATTTGAACCCACAAGTCCAGTTTAGAGACTGTACCCCATGTAAACACAATAGACTAGGTGCAGACTGGGTTCGGTCTTGCTAGAAAGCTAGACCGGACCGAAAGGCCAAACCGAGTCCCAGCATGAACAGCTGTGAAAAGTGAAACCGGACTAAAAAACACGCCACCGACCTGAAAAATTATACATGTGGATGTTGGAATCGCAAAAATGTTTAGAGCAATATTATTGCTTCAAATTATGAAAGAGAAATAGATAAGTGTTGACTTTTAGATATGCAGTAAGCACTTCAAGACAACACAACAAGTTTTGTTCATGCATCTCGACAACGCATGAACAGCAGACAGCTCACAGCCAGCTAGGCCTTCAAACACGAGCAAATATTATGAATCCACCTTATAAACGGTTGTGACATCAAGTAGTTCAGATATTGTCTGAAAGGCGGTGCTGAAGCTAGACCAAAATCTCATTTCCGTTAGTCACATACAAGATAGTAGTAAATCAACTCGGTACCAAGTTTAGTCCTCCACATAACCCTGGTAAATGTAACTGAATGTGGGTCCACAAGTGAAAGGCTTGCATCTACGGCAGGTATGAAGTCATATGAATGATGATAACTATGAAAATAGTTTTCAATGTAATACGCACTAGAGTATTTAACTGGATTGACTTTCTCATTTCTTTTTTTACCCCATTTTTTTAGTCATTTATTAGTTTAAGTGAAAAATACTTTTTGATACAGGCCCAAAGTGTTTATAACCATTGGATACAAGTTAGAATCCTGCATTGCAAGTATTTTTCTAATAATCTTTCAACCTCAATTTTCATGCCTTTCGAATATCATCGCTTAATAGAAGCATAAAGAAACAAACGTCACCACCATCACATATTTATTCTAAGCTAATCATTGGTACAATAATAAAACGTCAAACGTTGCTTTATAGAATGGACAGATTTGCTATGACTAGAAAGAAGTTGAGACTTTGTCACAATATAATCACAACTTGCAGCGGAGTTTGATACAACAACGACAGAAGCAATATGTAATTCTACTAACCGGAAACATTAGGTAGGCATGGAACCACGATGACTCAAGCTGGAGTGAACAACACACACCAAAACATCAACTTGACATTTGCAATTAAAGACAAATACTTAGTCCTATGGTGGGGCTACACATAAATGCTGGTATAAAAACATAAACCAAATTCCTACATGTTTGAATATAGTATCTGTAGTACCTACTTCCTTCAGCAATCAATTATGGTACTTAATCGATCGGGGACGCGATATTTGAGATGTTCGTGGCCACAGTTTCATCGGCAAGAGCGAGAAACAGGGCTTCGCCGTTTCCGCGACAGCTCTGCGAGTAGTAGCTGCTCTGAAAACATTCGCCTGGAGCGCGCTTAGGTTAGTGAAAGCAAGATCAGCGCTTATCTCAAATATTATTGTCGATGAAATGAAGTATCGACCAAACGTAGGCAACCCATTCGATCTATTAACGTATATAATTTTGAAGTGACGTTATTCACCCATAACGACCAACATTAAGTTTAACTTTAGTCGTGATTACCCATGAGAGTAGCACTAATGTAATCAAGCTACTGACTTTTCACTAGGTATCATGAAAAATTAAATAAGTTATTGCATTTTGAAGTCTTAATTATTGCATGTAATAAATTGTTAAGCTACAATAAAACATTATACAATAATGTTAAGTAAACTATATATACCAGTACCGGTATCCAAAATATATTATGTATGTTAACTTATTTTAGGAATAATTGTTTTTACAGTTTAAGCCACTCCTTGAGTTTAATTACCACTCAACGTTTCGGAACTAACACTATAGAGTTCCTTTATCCGAAACATTGAATGGTAATTAAACTCAAAGAGTGGCTTAAACTGTAAAAACAATTATTTCTAAAATAAGCTAACATAATGTCTAGCCACAAAAGTAACCGTCAACATATATAAATAACTTTCCCGAAACGTCAGGACGGGAAGGGTAATTGCGTTTTCCATTGGCCGCACTCAGGTCGCACTAGTGCGCACCGAATCGTCACTTGTCTCTTCATTCGTTCAGTTTAGTAATGTTATTCAAGTAGAGGTTGACAACAATGACATCTCTGCACTCGCCGAGTGCATGCCAATGGAAAACGCCGAAGTTAGTGCCTCCTTTAATAAAATATTTGCGGCAAAATTCTCCATTAAAAAAACAAAACAATATGTTCATATATGTATTATATACTTTAGACAGAAATTAAAAGAGTGACTACACTTTTCTGTCTAAAGTACTAAGGAAAGGTGTAGTCACGTTGTTAATTTCTGTCAAAAGTACTAACGTATCAGCGTCATAGTCGCCTACTATAAAACCAAGGTTAAACATATAACAAATAAAATTTGAAATCATAAGCATAAGACTATAGCCTACACTCGGAAATAACAAGACCACATTCCTGAATCATAAATAAATGTAAACAATTTCAACAAACATAATTTAGTGAGCAAAGAAGATAACCCCATATACAGCTAACATAGAATGGATTGCCGTATACTTGGCAATGTAAACAAGAAGTGAAAGAGAAGAAAAGATCACACAAACACAGAAAACCAGCTTGACTTGCTATGAAGTATTTAAAAATAAAACCACACCAAAGTAACATCAATATAGCCGTTACTAGAACATAGTTTTGAGTAATTCAATATTCCATTATAACTATGTAAAACTACTTAACGTCAAATTAATTAATTAAGAGTGTTCAACGTCTAAATTTTCTTGAATGTTATTGTGCCACAAGGAATAAAACCAACATTTATTTACATAGAAGAGGACAAGGATAATGAATTGATTACTCTTCGAGATATGGCATGTACAAATAGCACTAGCTGTAATGATAACGATAGCTGGCATCCTAGATTTGTTAACCAATAAGAAAACCAACAAGTCTTAAGTTTAGATAGCAGATTTCAAAAATTCGTTCCCCGCAGACCAAGTATAAGCAACGTATGTTGTAGATACAAGGATATTGAGTCATTATTGTGATGTGTGCAAATACATTTGGTTTTAAAATTAAATTGAGTATTCGAGAATGAGCAATTTTACTTTAGAGTGAATTACTAATGCAAGTAGCAATCAACAACACTTTCCACTAGATTCGTCGACTTTTGACAAAACACTTTGGCTACCGGAACAAATTCAGTGAAGGCCACAAAAAAGTAGAATCAATTAACATATTTCATGAATGCCATTTTTCCATACTAAGGTTCCAAATTGACCTACTGAATCTACAGTATAACTCCCATTCACTACATTTTTCAGCAATAGGAAAGGATCAGGCACTAGAAGAAACTTAACAAAAAAGTATTCGAGATTCTAATGTAATAATATTAGGCCTACTAAATACGATACATTTCCCAATTATTTCCACGAAACTGTTAAAAGTGGTTCCACTGTAAAGCAATAAAATGAAATAATACAACAGGCCAGAAAAGTACTCTAATAAAAGTAAAGAAAATTTCAAGTCGACAAATTTGAAAAAAAAATATCAACTTTCACATATAGACCAACATAAAATGAAATACTGTACAGGTAATTGATCTGTTCTTCAAGACAACTTCCAGACATATTAAAGCACAAATATTCCCGTTGAACATTGTTAGTTTTAAAGCCAAGTCGACACTGTAAACATTACTGTAATAGATAAATAATACATAGTAAGACATGTAGCAGTGTAGGTAGACCCACTAATACACTGCTGGTGAGAATTGCAAGACAAATGGCATCGGTACCGCTGGCAAACTAGTTCAATTAATACCATAAGTGTCCTATCTCGAAAATAGTGGCATTGATGCAAGAGATCTTTCCTCATGGAAGAGTCGAGTCGCAAATCAAAGAACCAAGATTTACCAACCTCAAAACAGTGCTATGTTTTTGCATTGGTGTTGTGACAAGACTCCCAAAGACACGTGGACTGGAACATCTTTCAATAGACAAACATCTTGCTGACCACAATTTGCAAAGAATATGTTAATTGTTTAAGCATAATTACTACGGTACAAACATCCAGTGAGTGCGATGGGCCCAGAAGGTGATCAATGTTCTTATCTCTGTGCCTTACAATCAACCATCTTCATCTTCAAAACAGTAACAGCAGAAGCATGTTTGATTGTTTGCCACTGCCTCCTCTACTCAATTATGTTATGTCCCTTAATTTAATATTTAAATTCCAGGAACAGTTGGGGTAAGCTTTTCACTTATTACCATGGATCCTGTTAAGGATGGGAAAAAGCATGTACTGTACCTAAAATGTAAACCCTTGGCTGAAGCCATGTACACTATTTGTAAATTAAAAATTTGTTTCTTAGTAAAAGAAAGTGGCTTGTGGTAATTGTGGTCGAATAAACATCAAGTCAAAATAACAGAGATGCAAAGACAAGATAGTAGCCAGCGCTGTTATCGGCTGTAGGTAGAGACCCTGAAATTTCGTGAATGACTTTTTTCACTAATTAATTACGCTAAATATGACCGTTTTATTTTTAAGTAGCGAAATGAGGCAATAATCACGTTTTTCTGCTAAATTAGAGCAAAATTGAGAACTTTTCTTTCTCAATTTTCTGCAAGTCTTTGCTTCAAAGTTCAAAGTATGCAATTAATTTAACAATTGGGCATTGAAATCAACATTTCTGTTTTAAGGTATAGTTGACAGTTGAAAATATTAATACCGAACACGCCTAGCTAATTCCAATTAAGCTCACTTTATGCCGCCTAAATATTTGTTTATGTGTAATATATGTGCATTTTGCTGAAGGGTAGTGATTGCAGTGGTATTTTTTATGACAAAATTATGCCTTTACCTTGAGTGTATATACTGAAATTGAAAGTTTTTTAACAAAATGAGAACTTTTTATTTGATCTGTAGGCGTCTCAATTGGTTCAGGGTTTCCAACCGTAGGTCTTGCGTTTCCAAATACCGAAAACGAGTAAAACTTTTGCTTTATGTTAACACAGCAAATGCCCTAGGCTATAACATGTACACCCGGGGACATAATTAAATCAAGGGTAATCTTTTACCGACACTCGCTTGGTAAATCTCAGTTTAGTTCTAAAAGGCACATTGAAAAGTCACAGCAGGCTAGCACTAATTTAATACACAAAGCTAGAACTAAATGAACAAAGCTAGCCCAGCAACAAGGCAAGGGTTGTCCTATTTATGTTACTTCAAAAACTAGCACTCATATAATTAAATAAATAAATAAATTGTATATAGAGTCTACCCACTCTGTTATATAACTGATTTTCAGTGGGGGACAGTAAATCAAAGCGACCAAGCCAACCCTGTAGGCCCCGACGCAATCGAAGAGTGAGCGATAACCAATCAAAGATCGATATTTTTAATAGGAGATATAGCAATCAGTTGCGCTTTTGCAAAAATTGATTTCTACACTAGAAATAAGCCTGCACTAAGGTTATGCAGTGTTTAATGAATCCAATCATGTATACAAACAGTGCCATATTTAGGCCTAGGATTGGATATTGCTCAACGTCTCCAATCCTAGGCCTAAATATGGCACTGTTTGTATACATTAGCAGCAGCAGCATTTCACCAGAAGTACTTACGACTATATAGTTTTGATAGTTTTTCACAAAGTGAGTGAAAATTGCAAAACAAAAATACTTTTGCAAGAAAATAATAAGTATTTTCTCTATGTGTTTTGGAGCCTTTATAAACGCTGTGCTTTTGCAAAAATTTCACCTTCGGCGATAAGAGCTCTTCACACCACCGTAGCAGTAGTCTTTACAATAGTTCAGATCCCGCACTAGTTTTGCTAGGGGTTTGTAAAGCATAAAAATCTTGTGTTATTTTATTGCACACCTATTCACACCAACGAATAAGGTGCGACTTGTCCAGTTTTTGGTCTCTAGAGAAAATTTAAAGTAAAAACCGTTATCTAAACTTTATTGTTAAGTATGAGGGGGAGGAGGGGCAAAATTTCATTGCCTAAAGGCGGCTCACTACCTAAAAATGGCACTGTATACAAACCTTGTTCTAAAATTAACTACACCCTGGACCCAGTGTTTCAAAGTCCCAATAGGCCAAATGCTACGTAAAATAGGGCTGCCATGATTTCTCACGGCTGGTTAGATGACATCAGCGAGTGATAGCGCTGTGAATATAGCGACGCCAGATCGAACCTAATATTCACGAGCGAGGTCGATAACGGTAGGTGGTTTTAAGAGGTATAACTTAAGACAAGAAAGATACACACTTTGTGACTGAAGCCTCATGGCCCTTTTCTAACTTTCTATGGAGTTGTTCATCTTAATGTTCGATTATTTATACAATCTATAAAGTAAATAATAATAATATCTTCCAGACCCCTTGATTTAATTATGTCCCCGAGTGTACACAGGCCCATCATTAGGTCCTAAATATAATATCCAGCAAGACATGGCTTTTTGTCTCCCAAACATTGGTAGAGCTTACAGAGGAAACGGAAGCCTTCTTGCAGGTGTGGTGCGCGAGTGTTCAAATAGGTCGACAACTATCTGGGAAAAATATAACTTTAAATTGGCTGTAGGTTAGTCATATTTCTTCTTCTTTCCTAACCTTAGACCTCGTCTCAAATCAGGCAATATGACCGACTGGACCCGCTGGTAAAAGGAATGGATAAGTAAAGTATGAAAGAGATTAGGGCTGCATATAAAATTTTCAAATTGATATTTGATACAAGACCAAAGTTTTGGCATAACATCACAATGGACTTATAAACTAATCTAAGGTATGAAGTAAGTAGGCCTATTACAGCCAAGAAGTAAAGGTTCAGCTTCGTTCGTTTCAGCAGTCTTCGGATGGTGAGAACCTTCAAAACAATTTTTGGTCTCTTGAAATATGTAGGTAGTAAAGTTGTTCCAAAGAAGAAAATGTGAATTTTTTTTAAAACCGTGGCCCGGCCCGACTGGTAAAAAGAATACGGTGGCCCCGACCAAAAGTCAGCCCAGAAGCCCGGTCCTTTCGAAGACAATAAAAATCATACTCTGCCGGGGTAATTTTAGACAACAGATTGTGTATTAGGATGGTATATCTCAGTTCAACTTGTATACCGTTGTAAATGGCCCGAGAGCTTGATCTGGCCTGGTCCAGACCAAAATTTCAATGTTACGAGCCCGGCCCAGCCCGAAAAAAAGATATAATTAAAGCGGCCTGGCCCAGCCAAAATTCCCATCTCTATTCCAAAGTAGCCATTATGATGCAGGCGACAAGAGCCGAGTGATAAGATAAAACCTTTAATAAATCTTCTTGATCGCAGATCGATTTGAAACCAGTTGTTCTGTTAGTATTAGAAATATATGTACATGTGTGTGTTACAACAAATGGGCATAAACTATAAACCCTCTATGGCAAAACTAACCAGGTCCAAGTGTAATCCGGGGCCCAGGTGGGGACTAGTAAAAGAAGATTCCGAAGAATAATCAGGAGAAAGAACTTCACTTTCAGTCCTACTCAACTTTTTTGGTCGAATTAGGAAAATATGCAGGCCTACACTATGATATAGTAATCGTTGTAATAATACATTGGAACATTATGATCAGTGGTGTATTGGGGCCGGAACGATGTTAGGTACTTTTTCCCAAATCGGAACGATGTTCCTGTGCTTTTTCTAGTATCTTAATGGTTCAAATGTGTTTACTAGGAAAACGCTAAAGTCCCGTCGCGTTGTTGAGCGAGCACCGGTACGTGCAACACGACCCGAGTACGACATTCCCATAATGTTACATACCAATAAGTCTTTAAGGTCTTGACCGATTTCGTTGAAAATTTGTAAAATTGGAAAGAATGGATAAAATCCACCACATCTAGAGGACCTTGACATCATTTCTTTGGGAAAACTATTTTAACTCTTACGTAATAAAAAAATAAAATATACTGCTTCCTCGATAGTATTTTGATTACTTCTAGGTGGCAGTGCATAGTGACCAGAATTCTCGTACGACTTTTCGTTGCCATGGTAACGTTACTTTTGTTAAAATGTAATTTCTATCTACACCACTTAAGGTCTTGACAGATTTAGCTGAAAATTTGTAAAATAGGAGAGAATGTTGTACTTATTGACCCTGCAAAATTTCATAACGATCGGAACATTTTTTTTTTTTTTTTATAACTATCGATCGGATTTTGTTCAAAAACTATACAGCAACCCGCATAGGTGGTATGTAACATGTGTCCAAAATTTCAGGTCGATCGGAGAAACGGTGCGACCTGTACCGAAGCAGTAACAGAAAAAAAACAAAAAAAACATTCGAGCCATAAGAGTCAAGTGGAGACGCTCGCTACGCTCGCTATAACAAAATATACAAAATTGAATATTTGTGCCAAAGAAAATAATGTAAATTGAAATGATATGCAATATGAACCTTCCTTTTAGACATTTCTAGACAATTGGGCTTTGTAGTGAAAACTCTGGTCATTGGGCATCTTTGAAATATGTGGTGCTAAGCCTGTTGGTGCGGCGGAGCATTTCAGAACTCGATCACAAGAATCTTTCAAGGAGAAAAGTTGACGACGGATTATGCAGAGGGTAGGGTTATCTCTACAGGTCTCCCAAGGCACAACAAATGAGGGGGTGGGGATGTGTGTTCGTTTTTTTTTTTTTTTTTGTAAAATGGGGGTTCATCTTGTTCTAGCGGTCCTTTGAAATCTCAACGGAAGGACGGAAAATTTTCGGGGAAGGAGTTCAGTGTCAATTGTATATAACAGTAGAATTTGTACAGCACAACTTACATCATTGAGAAAAAAAATTGAGCACTCAAAAGTCCCAGTCACAATAGCGTTGAAAACAATGTTCATATGGAGCTAAAGCACAATCAATAGAAACAATTGTAGAACATTTAAATGAAACCAAAGTTGAGGCCACTAACAAGTTGGAGAAGAAACGCATATTGTCAAACAGAGGAAAAAGAAGAACTAAACATTGTTTTGCCTAACAAGGAAAACGCCTAAGTCCCGCCGCGTTGATGGATGAGCTTTTTTGTAAGTTTTTAGTTTGCGTAGGACCACTTTTCCTTTGAAAGTGCTTTGTGAATGCATTGTAGGTGATTGTTGTCAAGTTTCTATTGTTACTTGTTAATTGTTATCATCCTCAAAAAACTCATAGTAAAACCTTTATTCAATGGATTCTGGCTAACTTTTTCAACTTTTTCTTTCAAAAAGCAATACATAACCATTACCTTAATGTGCATGTAGAGTATGAACGTTGTAGCCCCGCACGTTTGGTCAGAATCGGCCCAAATGTCACGAAAATATCGCACTAAAAATCGTAAAAGTACGATATTCACGAGAAATATTTCTTCGATTGTACCCAAAAACGTGGCAGGTCTGAGTTCACCTCAAATTTTCATCAAGATCTCATATGCCGTTTGCCCGGTACAGAGCAAACAAACAGACAAAAATACAAAAAAAATATATATATTTTTTTTTTTTTGGGGGGGGGGGGGTCAGTGAAATTGAAGTCTTTGCTTCGCTCATCCAATTACATCCTATCCTTGCTTATGAGGGTAAGACAAGTGTTTTTTTTTAATATTTATAAACGCAATACTTATCGTCAACTGTATTAGTAATTAGTTTCTTACTGATAACTGCACCACTTGGCTTATTGACTATGAAAAAAATTCTGCCTATCATATGCACATGATTAAAAAATCAATCATACATGGTGCGTTCCGTTCCGGCACTTCTTCTTTTAGCAATACACCACTAATTATATGATATAATTACTTTTGCAACAGCTATTATTTGGTTGTTGTTAAACTTAATTTTTCAAGAAAATGTATTACTTGGGCCCCGATTTCTCCACTTCTCATTACGTACTTGGTGGCTGGAGGCAGGTTCATCCGTATCAGCAGCTCCACTTCTAACAAACCGATCCAAAGACTTTGGAGAAGATACCTTTAGCTGAACAATGATTCATAGAGAAAAAATACTATATACACATTGGAACAAAGTTTTCCACCGAAAATTAAAATTCTAGTATTGTAAAGCTTAAAAACTATGGATGTCAAAGAGCTCCACCTCCCAACTAGGGACCACATGTGAAATGCCCCGTTTGGAAGAGAATAATTTCAAGAATAGAGCCGAGAACACAGATATGAACACAATATTAAGTTTTCCCTCCCACACTGTACCGTAGCCTCATAACAAGTACGCACATGATATTAATTACTTCATTTCTCATTGGAACATTAATCATTTTTGATGATTCTTATTCTCCAATTCCAATTGTTGTACAATTATATAATATTCAAAATACCACTTAACAATAAGAAACGGAGACAAAGGTAGCCACATTGAACTATGGTAACATAATCAGAACATGTTTGCCAGGTTACCGTGCCAATCAGTCATAATAAAATGCAAGAACCCCAGATGATGAAAAGAATAGACTTCACCACAGAAAACTACTTAATACTATTTTAATGTTTGGAAAATACATCATTTTACGTAACCAGTATATCGAACTAAAATTTGCAAACACATACCCTGTAACTTACCACTCAAAGTCACAGCGAATCAAAATCTCTCATTGCTGCAGAAAGCGCGAACGTGCTGACGACAGACAAACTGACCTCGCAGTTTCTTATGACATACCAAAGCAGATTGTCAGAGATGAACCGACCAGCAGTCGTGGCACGCTGAAAGCAATCTCAACAACAAACAGCTCCAATACTTTGTAGCACTTGGTCTCGTACGCATCTGCTTCGTTGCACTTGTGAAGAAAAACAAAAATGAAACAGAACGAACAACAAGATTTCTCCGTCACAGCACGCGGCGAAAGCATTCCTAGTTACTTTGCAATCGATTCAAATATGATTGAAGTGAAAATATTAAAGTACGTACGTACGTAATATCTGCAGATACCAATATCATACGTTTCAATTGAAATGCAGCAGTTTAAGGAGGAAATTGGGGACACATTCAAAATCAGGTAGGAACCATTAACACGCGGGACTTGGTATATAATGTACGATTACAGCTCACAAAAACACACCTCATAAATCAACCGATGACTGAGACATACATGAACTCTAGCAGGGAGTAACTTATTAATAGCTCTCTAAAGAGAAAAGTCTTGATATGGAAACAAAAACTAAATTACACTTAAGAAATTTATTTTGTCTGAATTGTAGGTTACAATAATACCTATTTTAATTCCATTAGGAAATACAGAGGTACGATACAATACAACACTAAAAAAAGACGAACTATTACGACTCCTTGCTGAACAGACAATTAGAGACTGCGAACCTCGGAGAATGTTCCACGACAAGACCAAACATTTTCTCTCAAGAGTCATTTCCCCTTACACATTAAACTACATAGAAATCTAATCAACTAATAAGAATTTGTCAAAATGGAGAATGACAGAATCCTGATCAAATCTATGATTTGACATCTTGAATCATAGCGAGAAACATATTGAGTAGCAAAGTTTTCGGAATTCCATATTCCATGTCAAATAAAAATTTTAAAATGCACTGTCACACTATCTTCACAAGTGTGTTTGTTCAAAAAGTTCATTGCCATCTTGTTGAAAAGATCGTACGGCAGATAACAAACGGTGACAAGAAAAGACAGATATTTGTCTGACTTTTGGCATTTACCTAATATAATAGACAAACATCTATTGTGCGCCCATCATATCTTGTTCGGTCCATCATATCTGTTAGAACAGTTAAGGAAATGGTTTACAATTTGTCTTATTCAATTAGTATAACAAAATGTTATCCACATAAAGTGATGTTAGGGACGAACAACAATAAAATGTAAATAACAGATATAATAGGATTGATGATTTTTGTTCCTTAACGCACTAATTTATGCACTAAGGCTATTTGATACGATGAGTGGTGATCTGATAGATGATGATGGTGGACGATTTAAAAAAACATTCAAGCGGAATTCAAACCAACGTCCTTGTAGAGAGAGAGTGTCGCCGCAGATGGCTCATAGAACAGGTGACTGCATTACTGGTTGATAATATAATATTTAACGATACTTCTGTAAAAATGTTGCCACTTTCATTCAAAATTAAATGTCTAAATAAGTGATCTGTAATTGTGAGCGTTTGTGAGAGCAGGGTGATGTCGCAAGTGCCCGGAGAACACCAAAGTTGAAGAAAGAAAGAAAGCATGGAATGGAATGGGTCGTCGCTTGTACGCAATTGAGAAACAGACCCAAAAAATTAAAGCAAAACCCCCTCTTCTATACTCAACATTAAACCCTGAAACCAATTCAGATTCACCTTAGCAAAATCAAAAGGATCAATTCAACAATCGCTGAATCGCATCATATGAATGCCTGTTGTGAACGGGCTAAATGGGCTAAATGGACAAAAAAAGAAAGAAAGTCGTTGGATAACATTACTACCAAAATTAATGAACATTAATGAGAAAAAATATGGGTTTTATCAAAGTTCTGGCAATTTTGTAACATATTACTGAATTAGCCGTTACTGGGATTTTGGCATAGTACATACTGATGCACATCACATTACATTGTGTTGTGGTAAATTGTTTTGATTTTTTCCAATTTTGTTTCACAGAATTAACTTGGATTCTTTCTACATACATATTTTGAAATATTATTTGTAGTTATATAGGCATAGGCCTAGCTATTAATTTGTGTGCATAGGCATTGCGCATTGGTTATTTTATTACAAAGCAAAGATTAAGTAAGATGAGATTGTTTCCCGAAAGTTAATTAGCTAGGGCCGAAATAAAAAAATAAATAGTACAGTCAAACTTCGTTAGGACGCTTTTGAAGGGACAAAGAAAAGTGGACGTCGTAAACGTGAAAACGCGGAAACGAAATTCCATTAAAAAAATTAGAAATTAGCATTCTTTAATATCTTGTATGTATAGTTATAGTGAGACAATCAAATACACTCAAATAGTATGGTTATTAATAGTTTAAATGTGTGTAATTAAATGCATAACAGGTAAGTATGCAAGCACTAATTACGCGCTGCAAATACTTGACAGTGCGCGTTGCAGCGTTGACATCAGACACCTGTCCGCTCCTTCCCATTCCACTGCTGCACAGCTGAAACAACTGTCACTCGATTCCCCGCCGTGAGTTGCCTAGTCTCGTCTCTCTCGCACTCGCTAATGCTATCTTACTTCCCTCCCCTGCCGCTGAAAACGAGGTCGGCTCGCTTCGCTGAAACCCGAGTGGAACCCGAACAAACAACAAGCAGATTACGAGAGTCTGTTTTCACTAGCGCGTGCGAGATAAAATTAGGACGAGAAGATTACATTTCACTACAGATCACACTTGTTGTCGACAAAGTCGAAAATTTAAAAAAAATTCTAGTATATAATTGTATCAATCTTACGTTCACATTTGCGAGCGAGAGTCACAAAAACTTATTTTAACGGTAAGTAATTAATTAAATAAGTCTTGTTCAACGTGAGAAACGTCCGCGGAAGTGAAGATGTCCACCCACCGCCCGTTGAATTCTCCGTTTCGCGGCAATGCTAGCCTCGTCAGCCGGTCACGCATCCACCCGACGCCCGGCGCAAGGTCGCAGTTTCCTGATGGATGATCGTAGACTATCCAAGCTGGTTTCAGGCGCGCTTCTCTTTTTTTAATTGGACCGAAATGTTATGTTCTTTACATCTGAATGTCATGCTACAATGACGTAAGAATTGCACAGCGCGGTCGTCTTTGTGAGTGTTTGCCGCCGCCGCGACCTTGCTCGAAGACGGCGGACGAGAGAGAAAAAGATTAAAAGACGACATGATAGATGCCGGCTATGATTATGAAGAAATGGACATTGCATTGGCCATTGGGTAACAATGACGGTGACTATGAAAATGCAATCCAATAACCAACACGTAAGCATTTCTGAATGTGTTACGTTGGCTACCATGCTGTGATGCACTCGATGACAAAGAAGTGGATGAATGGGCAAATGGAACTTGCAATGCGACATCAGTCAAGAGCCGACAGACGCGGAGATAACACCCCCCCCCACGCCACTAAATACGTATCGCCTAGCTCACTGTTTATTAGCTTTGGGCCAAGCCTCTCAGCTGTGTTGTTTTGTTTACGTTATGAATGAGATAAGATAAACTAGACCAGATACTCGTTCTGTTTTATTCACACCACTCCAAGCAGTGCCAGCTGTGTTAGTGTCTGACGTGATTGTGCGACCTTGCACTTGGAAAGTCAACACTCTACGATAACATTGCTTTAAAGTAAAATGGTTTATTTATTTACATGCTTGTTTGCATACATGTTTATTGCCTGTTTTGCGATGAGTCGTTTCATTCCTAAAGGATTTTTGTAGCACACTTGTAAGAATGTGTGGGTGGCCCAGCGCCTACGCTACCGCTCTGACGGAGGGCTAGGAGGGAGGGGGTCTGATTTCGAGCTTGCAGACTTTGTACTGTCGGCGCCTCAAAAACGTGATAAACAAACACACAGGTGGCACGGGACCATGAATTGTATGCGTCGTAAGCGTGAAAGCGTGCTATCAGTAAGTGTCGTAACGAATTAGAAATTACATTGTTAGAATGGAACTTGAGTGGGGCCACTCAAATTTGGGCGGGGAAACCGTGAAAATGTCGTAATGAAGAGCGTCGTAAAGAAGTTTGACTGTACATATTTTGAGTCTACCCACGCAGTTATAAACTGATTTTCAGTGGGGAACAGTAAATCAAAGCGACCAAGCCAACCCTGTAGGCCCTGACGCAATCGGCGAGCGAGCGATAACCAACCAAAGATCGATACTTTTAAGAGGATAGGATAGTCTCGAAATTACAGTTTTTTCGTGATATCTCGAGAACGATGCAAAATATCTAAAATCTGATTCTAGACCAAATTATGGTTTTGTTAGAACAATATAATGCAAGAAAAAATATTGTAATGTGATGGTTAGAGGTAATGAGAAATGGTGATACAAAAACCCAAATTTTGTTTTAATAAACCCAAATTTCGTGTTTTTCGCGATTTCATTTAAATTGGCAAAAACGTACTTAGAAAAAATACAGTAAGACCTCAATTATCCGAGGTGGATGGGACCGAGCTAAGCTTGGATAACGAAAAACTCGGATGATAAGGACTTTCTTGTTTAACTCGTCCCAGTAGGGCCCTAGTATATGAAAGTGATATCTCAAGTGTGAAACTTGTGATATACCATTAAAAGAACATAAATAAACAGCCTCTTAGTCCCCGACTGCTTTGCTGATATAATGAATGTGTGGTCTCGTTATCTTATCCCATAACATTAAGGACTGCCTTGCTGATAGAATGAATGACTGGTGTCATTATCTTATCTCATAATGTAAACAAAACAACTAGGCAAGAGACTTGGCCCGAAGCCAATTGACTAGGGCTGTGCGAATATTCGAATTTCAAATAATATTCGCGAATAATTTTTTTCCAATATTCGATTCGAAATTCGAATAGTAACTATTCGAAATTCGAACTATTTTGGCTTCATTGCGAGTCTCGCGGTAACTGTTTAAAAGCCCGCTAAAAGTGCAAGGAGTTTGAATTTTCGCCGCCAGAGCTCGACTTTGGTACAAGTACAAGAAGTTTACGTTTTCGCCGATAGATCGCGCTAGCGTCGACTAATGAAAAATTTTGTGATGGCAACAAAAATGGCATCAAAACCTTCATAACCTGTCTTTGGAACTGCTTTATTGTGATTGTTTTGAAGAGTATTCGTTGTCTTTGCAATTTTTTAATGATTAAATTAATTATTTTGGTGTTCTTGTGCTGTATTAAGTTGTGGAAGATGACGACGCGTTTGCAAGGCATTTGCCTTCAAGTTCAAACCCCATTTGGGACTTGTTGATCTTTTGACATACTACCTTAATGTTATGTTCTGTTGATTGATTCTAGGCCTAGGCCTAGCCCTAGGCTTTGGGTTTAGAAAGCTCTAGCCAAGACTAGCAGCTAGGCCTCGGTTTCACTGAAATTAGTGAGCCTAGGCTTAGGCTAGGCCTAGGGCCTATCACTTATCTTTGTGATTAGGACCAGTCTAGGGCCTAGGTACCTAGGGCTTGTTATCAAGTCAGATATGCTTGATTAGTGGTGGTAGGCATAGGCCTAGGCCTAAGCCAAAGGAATTGGATACACAAAGGCTAGGCCCTAGGTTTAAGCCTAGGCTAGGCAAGGGTCTAGGCCTAGGCATGTTATTAAGTCACACTTGTCTTGATTTTCAGTAGGACCTAGGCCTAGGCTAAAAATATAAGCCCCTATATTCATCTTGAGGCCGTCTATGATCTATGGTTTTTTATTTTGCTGCAACATCACCCCTCGTACGTGGATATGTTTTCTCTTGTAAAGATAGCAAGCCTTAGGTAGGCCTACATACAAATCTTGACGTTTATCTCGTGTAAATATTAAACACTTATTAATAAAACTCAACTTAATGAAAAAATGCTGTTATTTTAATCATTATTCGAAACAATTCGGAAGAAAAAATTATTCGTTATTCGATATTCGAACTTTTTGCATTTGAATATTCGATATTCGATTCGAACTGAAAAATCACTATTCGCACAGCCCTACAATTGACTAGTGAGATGATACGTGGTTGGCTTGGGAGGGGGGGGGGGGGGGGGGGGTGTGACGTTATCTCCGCGTCTGTCATTGAAGGAGGTCCTGATGCAATGTTTATTTCTTCATAATCATATCAAGCCTCTATCATGTCTTCTTCCAAGGCCATATTTTGTCTCTTACTCTCTCTCCCTCCCTCTCTTCTCTCTCATCTGCCGTCTTTGAGCAAGGTCGCGGCGGCGGTGGCAAGCACTCACAAAGACACTGGCTCAACACTCAATGGCACCCTACCCTCGACCCCTGCCCCCAACCCCCCTTACAGCAATTCTTACGTGACACGTCATTGAAGTCAACAGAACCACATGACATTCAGATGTAAAGAACATTTTATTTTAAAAAAGGAAAGGGCGCCTGAAACCAGCTCGGATAACACGGAATCTCAGTTAATCGGAGCTCGGATGAACGAGGTCTTATTGTGTATATTTTTTCAATTAACAAAAAAATCATTTTTTTTTAAAAAGGAGCCCTTAAAGTAGGGATGACATCGAATCCAATAAGTTAGAATCGATCATTGTGACCCAAAAATCTATGCAGAATCGAATTCCCAAGACAAAAATAAATATTTATACGCGCCATTATATTTTGGTGGACTACTGCCGCGGAGTCCGTGATACGCGCAGTTATTTTGGCGGTCTATTTCCGTGGAGCCTGTCTCCGACGATGTACGCTGCCGAGCGCGTAATGATCGGCGGACCGGCCATCACAAATTAAAATTTGGACCTCGCCCTGACCATCCCAATTTTGAGAGCATGAGTATTCGAGGTATTTTCGCCTTTTTGACCAGTTTTATACAAATGCTATTCGCGATATACCACGAGATTTCGCGAAATTTGTTTCAAAATTGGTATTCTTGATCGAATTGATTTTAAAAATTCGATTTCTTTATCACCATTTTATACCTAGTGACTAATTAAGTGTTATTAGAAATTTAATTTATTAAACTCCGCATCGATAATTATTATATTTTTCTTGATATGCAAACCCACATGGTCTAAATTCTTTTAATATTTGTGCTCGAGATATCACGAAAAACTGTAATTTTGCGTGGTTTTAATTTCGTGACTATCCTATCCTCTTAACCCATTGGAGCTGACTTACGGAACCGTTCCGTATTCCACGAGTCTGGCCCAAAAACGGACATACGGAACAGTTCCGTGTCCGTTCTGTTCGTCTTTAAATTCGCGTCAAACCGGCGTAGTTCAGTCAATCTCACACAGATAGCAGCACTATATGGAGGCGGACTCTTTTACCGGCGTGGTTGAGTTTTTTCCCCGATAAATTCTCGAACACTGCCATTTCACAGACGACTACAAATAATATGAAGGCCTACAAATTGTCAAGGCGGTGCGCCGTAACAGAAATAGGCTTCTCAGCTGTTGTTTACTTCGTAAAACTGACGTAAAGCTCCTGAATGTTACGAGATGGCGAATCTGAAGGCGATTGTGCTGAATTTCCAATGAGCGTGATATATTGTGAGATTCAGGAAGTGTTGTTGATTAGCTTGCAAATGATGCAAGCAATAATAATGATGTGGATGAAGACTAGAGTACTTCTAACCAAGATAAAATAAGACGATGACACAAGTAGGGTTAGGCCTAGGGCTGGCGGGAATATAAACTAGAAAAGCAAAGCATATGAACTAAAAACAATATGCCTAGGTCTTCAATTTTGTGCATTCATGTGATTTTGGCCCGTAGGCAGGGTGCGGCCGGGTGCCATCCCCAGTAATACGGATTTAACTGGATCCGTATGGGCAAAATAAGCAAAATCAACTGGTGGCTCAATGGGTTAATAGGAAATATAGCAATCAGTGGTATGGACAGTGCGAACACCTGCGGATCAATGCCAGAATCAACAAGGCCGATTCGAAACAACCTTGAATTTATTATGTGCCTCGTTGCTAGGACAGCTTCTAAGTCATCGTTTACAAACTCCTAAGATAAGAACTGATGACTGAAATCCAAATCAGAAGTTAAAAAACTTCTGACTTTGGCGGGAATCGAACCCTGGACTTTCTGTATTGGAAGCAGATACGCTAACCACAAGACCCAACGAGCCACACAAAAATGTGCTTATTAAATAATTTAAATTTAAAATAATAATTATTCTTTACTTTTAGTAGTGAAGTGTAGTGAGTTGCCAAACACACACAGAACAGTCACTTTCAAAATTCTATCATTAATTCAGATGACGTTGTGTTTATTTATACACATCAATAATTTTATTGCTGAATAAATAAACAAATAAATTGTATTTATAGTCTACCCACTCAATTATATAACTGATTTTTAGTGGGGGACAGTAAATCAAAGCGACCAAGCCAACCCTGTAGGCCCCGACGCAATCGACAAATGGCAGGGATATCATTGTGGATGTTTGCATAAAATCACCATTTTATGTATTCATACATAACAGAAATAATAGGATCAATGTGCTTGCACTCGTAAAGTTGAAATGCTGGCGGCAAAAGCACAGAAGGGAGGTAGACTGGGCAGAAATGGAACAGCGAAACGCTCCCGTCTCCGTAGAACAAAACCAGAGTAACCGGAACTTTCAAGTTACAAAAGGATACGGACAGCACGTTCAGCATCCTGGGGAGAGTAGAATCTCACAACGCCGAGTTCCTTGCCGCGCATCTCCGCGTACTTCACCTCTCCAACCTCGTTGAATTTGTCTCGCAGCATCTGCCAAGTAGCCGTCAATGGCAGCTGGGAAAAGCAACACAAGAACACGAATTGGTGAAACTACACCACAGCAAAATAAAATAAAATTGAATTTTTGTTTCTTAACATCTTTATTATTGCAATTAGGGGTGTGCAAGTAGAACATTTTGAATTCGAGTCAAGTATTCCTTTAAATACTCAAGTATCGAGTCGAGTCGAGTATTCATTCAAAAATTTTTATTTTTTATTTAGTAGGTCCACTTAAAACACAACAATTTTTCTGTTGTAAACATATAAAAAATACATAATTGTACTTGTATTAGGCTATTGAGACCTTCCTGCCCTTTGTGCTGGTCAATTTCAATAAAATTTTAATTTATACAGTATGTTATCTATAGATAGTTCCTGGCCCCATAACAATACTGCTGCAATGTTTTAATAAAAAAAAAAATCCTCCAAATTCGCACTCGCATTATAATATTCGCGGTCTAGGCATCTCCAATGCTATTTCAGCACATTTGAATATTCTGCGCCCTGGAATGGAACTAGAAGGTTAGGAAACTTCTTTATCGACTCTAGTTCTAGTGATGGTCGACGGAGTGCGCCACACGTCGCTCAGCGAGTTTGACCTTCAAGCCGCATCATCAAACACTGGCGTCAGAGCAAAGATGGAAGATTGAAGGAAGAAACATAAAACATGTCAAACTACGCCAACTACGATTTTAAAATACGTAAAAAGTGCGTTAATGGAATGTTCACCGGCATTCTTTCTTCTCTATAGTTGATCTGAAACATTAGTGATATAGACGCAACGAAACCAATAAAGACCTCCGTCGGGCCCGGGGTAGAATTGGCCAGAGCATGGCTCTGCTAATCGTAAAAGGCGATTCAAGAGAAAAAGTCCACCTCGCAAACATCAGCTAGAAGAGCGGAATATCTTACTCCCGAAACTAGAGCGAGCTCTGGCAATCGTCGTCGGGGACCTTGCCCCCTTCCCTTGACGACCCCGGTGACGATGACAATGACACAACGAACGATGACAAAGACAATGAGGACCGCGACGTGAGAACCCCCTTTCCCCTCTACCCGTGGCTGGTTCTGACCACATGGGTCCTCTCCCCCCCCCCCCTCCCCTTAGGCTAGAGTGGTGCTTTTGACCTAACGGTTAACGCGTCCTTAATCCAATAAAGGATATTTGTTTTTGACGCCGTGTAGGCCTAGTCCTAGGCCTATTCCCAGTTCCCACATCCAAGTCTCCGTTGTTGTTTATCGTAATAATTTTGAAAGCATGCAGTCTCTAGGGCCAAGGCCTACTTTTTGCTGTCTCAGTACACATGTAGTAGGCCTAGGTTGTAATAAGCCTAGGCCCACCCTACTGTGATGATGGTTCTTTTCAGTTTTCATAGGATTTCATGTCTTTAAAACTCGACTCGAAAACTTCGAGCCTAAAACCAAACTCGACTCGATGTGGAGTATAAAAACAAACTCGATAAAACTCGACATTTCAAGTACTCGCACACCCCTAATTGCAATATTATATTTCTATTGAAAACGAATAACGATGAGTCGTGATAGATGAGGGTGAAGGACAATTGCAAGATTTAAAAAGCCATGCCTAACACGGGATTTGTCATATGGTTTGGACCAGCATTCTAATAGTATGTGCCACCGCAGATGGCCCTATAACATTGAACAGAACAGTTTGCCTTATCACGATAGAGGCTTTACCAAGGAAATGGTCTTGCAATGGCATAATAATTTAATTGAGACACCAAGATAAGTTCCTAGATTACCACCAATATAACTAAAAAACTGCTATTACAAATTAAATGTTGTACTATTTTAAATTTCAATCTTTGAAAGTGGGACTAGTAGTACATGAGTATGACACATAAAACAAAATAGTACATTAAATTCAATACTATTGTAATGCAAGTATAGGCCTCGGGTATATTTGAAATTGTCAAGATCAAAAAGTAGGAAGCGGCCATTATGTGAAGCCATTCACCCTATATCTAACCCTTTAAAATCTGAGTGGTCAAAATAAGGGTGCGGCCATTACTCGAGGGCGACATACAATCAAGTAAATATGTATAAAGCCTTAAAAATAAAACTACATTATTTAGTTAGCATTTTTCAGTTTAGTTACAAGAAGTAGGTGGGTTGTGCATCTGGTCTATTTAAATTGTATGTAGGGCCAAATTTATTTTATTTATAAAAGCCTTCTACATTGGTCACTCATGTGCACAACACAAGGACATGTGAGCATATGAAGTTGTCAAATTGTTGCTAAACTACAGCCCATGTACAAATTTACATTTTGATAACATAATATGGGTCTTGATAAAACATAAAAACAACATACATAAACCATAAAATCATAACATTTAAAACAACTGGATGGAGCAATGTCGCAAATTAAGTCATACTCTCCTCCTATTGCGGTTATCATTACAGTAATACGATTTTATAAGATAAGCCAACATAACCTTACATTTGGAAGCAACCCAACCCGCACGCCATTTATGATCAATGATCACAAATGGCGATGCCGGTCCAAATGATCATTGATCAATGATCAACCATATTTTAAAATATGCGTTCGTAAACACATGTGTGATCCAACTGATCTATCACGTGACAGATCAGTTGAGAAGTGATCCGATCACTCTGATTGGATTGATTGGAACAGAAAACGTAAGCACCCTTAACCTGTAAATCAATTTTTAGCATTTTTTTTTTCAAAAGTGAATTGGTATTATAATCAAAGACGAGTAAAAATATGCCACACAAATCCAAATACAGTAGTATTAACATGCATGACACATTAGTTTTCATTTTAAAAATAAATAAATAATTGGTGTTCACAAAATTGATCATTAATTAATTAATTAATAAATAAATAAATAAATGAATAAATAAATACTTATTAAGAGTCTACCCACTCAGTAATATAACTGATTTTGAGTGGGAGACATTAAACCAAAGCGACCAAGCCCAGACGCAATCAACAAGTGAGCAATAACCAACCAAAGATCAATATAGCAATTAGTGGTATGGACATTGCGACAGAATCAACAAGGCTGATTTAGAATAACTTTGAATTTATTAGGTGCCTCGTTGCTAGGACGGCTCCAAAGTCACAGATTACAAATTCTTAACCCAAGAAATTGGAAGAAAAAAACTTCTGCGTATAGCGGGAATCGAACCCTGGTCCTTCTGCATTAAAAACAGAGGCGCTTACCACAAGACAACAGCTACTATAGACTTAGGGACCCTGAAAAATAGCAAATAAAAAGTTCTCATTTCATTATTAAAATCTTTGATTTCAGTATATAAACTCAAGGTAAAGGCATCATTTCGCATAAAAATAGCACTGCATTAATTTCCTTCGGCGAAAGATTACACATAAACAAATATTTAGGCCATATAAAGTTCAGTTCACTTAATTGGAATTAGCTGGGCGTGTTCGATAATAATATTTTTAACTGTCATGGTGCCAACTATATGTTAAAACAGAAAAGTTGATTTCAATGCCCAACTGTCAAATTAATTGCATATTTTGGAGCTAAAACTTACAGAATAGTAATAAAGGTCCAGTCCACTCTTCTTCTTCATTTGAATTTTAAAAAGATTGTATGTTATCAAAGAGATCAGAAAAAAATGCAACAAAATCGCCAGACAAGTTTAGAAGCTATTCGCGCGCCTAGTTGGCTGCACCCTTCCTAGCCACACGTCACTTGGCGTGAGCCCGCCCGCATACCGATAGCCAGGTAGAGGGTTGGCGCAGCCCACCAGTGTTAGGCGATCACTCGGGTAATGAAAACTTATAAGAAAACTGTATGTACCTTGTGCTTTATTGAGTTCATATTTATGTTGTATATTGGTGTTGTTGTTGAAATCTTGTGACAATAGTGAACACGTATTGTGTCTATTCGGATGTTTAGTAATGCGCGTAATAATGATAGTGGCATTTCGTTATATAGTATTATCAATAAGACACGATTTCCCTTCACTACAATAAACAGTAACTTTGCAAAATACATTGATTGAAATGATTATACTATATGTTTTTTCCTGTTTGTGTGATCCATGGTGTGATCGCCTCGACACGATACGGCCTCCCTCGCGCAGACATCGCTGTGACCACGTAGTATACTCTATTATCTGTGCTGTGACTGAATATCAGGTAGCGGGCGATCGGCCGAGCACGTTTCTCTCCCCCAAGTGACGTCACACGTAGTCTTAGCGCGCCCCGGTTCAAATGTAAATAAATCCGATTTCGTTCAACCGATTTTGAAAATTCTTTTTTCTACGTACTTAGAACAGTACATGGAAGAAAATAGCTGTTACGATTTCAAGACAAGACTGGGCCTTTAAGAAATGTTCCCAATTTAGGTCTAGCAGAAAAACATTACTATTGCCTTATTTCGCTACTGAATAATAAAACACACACATTTAGCATCATTTAGTGAAAAAAGTCATTCACGAAATTTCAGGGTACCTAACTAACTATAGTAAAAGATGTTTTCAATTGTCATCTTGTATTTATAACGTTAGTTAAGTACAATAATAACATTAATGATGATTATTGTTGTTAAACGGTTTTAATTCAATTTTGCTATTCGAGACCATGAATGGTGAGTTATATGAATGGTGGTGGGTTAAAAAACACCATACCTTATGCGAGATTTGAACTCACGTCCTTGCAGTTTCATACACTTCGTACCAGAGGCCTAATTGGGCTTTGCACGCAAAGCTGTTCACAGGCTGCGCCACCGTAGTACAGGCCCTAACGGATATGAATCATCAACATGAACAATTTAGGTAGTTTTAATTTTTAAACTTGTCTCATACTTACGTTCTTCACAACAATTGTGTCAATAGTAGATCGATTGCCGGTTCCAGAATTGGACTGAGAAACTCCAGATAAACCACGACTTGAGGGGCCATTGGAGTAGGAATTACTTCCTCCTATTTGTCCCCCACTCCTAAAGTCTCTCTCCCCCACGCCACTATTGCCAAAGTCGTTCCTACTGGAGGCATTTATAGCAGCACTCAAAGAATCAAAGTCACGACCAACGTTTCCGTACCCACCCCCTCCAAGGGCAGCCGACGAATTATTGCCATAGTTTGATCCTCCACCGGAGTTTCCCAGGAAAGCATTCGGGTTTGCATTCAAGGCATTGCTCATGGCACTGTTCATGGTATTTCCCATCGAGTTACCCATTCCACTTGCAAAGGCGTTCCCAGCCCCGAGCCCACCCCCTCCGAGCCCAACTCCAAGGCCTACCGATCCCCCCAATCCTCCCCCCAGACCAGCTCCCAGCCCGCCCAGTCCTGCCGCCCCAAAGCCTCCCCCGAGGCTACTAAGATCGCCTGCCCCTCCCAGTCCAGAGCCCATTAGTCCAGCCCCAATGCCGGCCAAGTTTGCAGTTAGCCCCGCAGCGTTTCCAACACCTGGAAGACAAAAACAATACAGTAAGAAATTATGATGGAACAATTCACGATTGAACATAAACCACATTAAATATTCTGGCTACCATAGGCGGTATTGGTTATTGAAGGAAGTCCTGAAGTGTTAATTCAATTGCAGAACTTCTCAAGTTTTCAATACTGGTCTATTCAAGATGCAGATCTACATATCCTAAATCAAATTTCCAAACAAAAACCTAATACAAGAAGAAGTACACATGTAAATCAACAGTTTGATGGGAACAAGGGCGATTGTCGTGTCGGTTGTGAACTTAGTCGACGTGAAATTACTTTTCTTCTGTTCCCAACACCTCTTTTGCTGTCGCCGGTCACGCCGTTATAGCAAATGTGCTGGCTGAAAATATATATCTACAAGCACTCATAGGGCAGAATGGGTAATGACAACTACTGTACTGTAAACGAAAGATGGGACTTTCCAACCGGCAATTTCAATTTTCAACATCTAAAGGCGATTGCCATGCCACTTCCAGAAACTTCCACAAGATAACAAACACATTGACATTGCATTACTATCAGTCACAATCATAAACAAGCATTAATGATTAGTCTCATAGACACGTGATGACTCAGTGCCAAGATAAATGATCGTTAAAATTGCCAGAGAGGAGACAATAGGATCAAAGAGAAAGCCCTACCTTGAACCTAGTATGAGGAACCTGGGAAATAGGAAGAGTAGTCGTCATAGAACAGCATAACATACCACAACCACCAGTAAAAAATGCATTAAAATTATGGCAAAATGTCAAAACATACCCAATGCAGATGGATTAACCACATTAGACAATGCTGCTGCAGTTAAGTTGGCAGCCACTGGTGTGACAGCTCCGACCAGCCCACTACTTGCTTGAGAACCATTTGGCAGATTCCCTATAGGAAACAAAAGAATAAGTTCATCGAGCTGTTCTAGGCAAGGAAAATAATGTGTAGACCTGAAATGGGCAAGATTCAGATAAAGTCACTTACCATGACATACTACATTGCTTGATTGAAAGCAGATGTCAAGTGAAATATTGCCCATCAATATCATCATTATTGATATTGAGTATTTATTTCCAATTAAGTGTGTGTACTTTCGGTATTTAATTATAACTTGGAACACAAATTAACATGATCCAGAGAGGGGAAGGGCAAAGGATGACAGCTTACCTTAAAAACATCATGTAGGTTGCACATTGACACTAATGGACGAGCGAAAACAAAGTGGCCATAACGCATGGCCATGAATACCGTACTACCTACTGTACCGAATTATTAGTGAGACGTCGGGTACTCGACGCCTTTTGTATTAGACTTCATTTTCAAGGAGGCAATTCTTTCAAAAGTGGGTTGCTGTGTCAGATGTTGGCGGTTAGTTAAGTTGGTCTTGGACGCCGCTCGTAGTGTTTGATTTTTGTCTTCTGTTGAATTGCTGGCCCTCACCCCGTTTCTCTTTCCATACTCTAGTGTAACTCGAGCTCTTCAATGTTTAGGCTTCAGGAGAAAACTCTCGTCAGTGTAACTCGAGACACTGGCTGTTGCCTTGGGACTAGGAGTAGGAAGAGTTATAGAGCTTCAAGTGGAAAAGATTGATGAATGTAATAGCCACAAACCTCTTTGTGGCATCAAATAACATTCAACTGATTTAGAATATAAAAAAGAAAAAATTGGAGACAGAATGAATGAGATTGCAGTTTGGTCTTGTTATCTTATCTCATGTCATAACGTAGACAAAACAAAGCAGCGAGCCAAGACTCACACTAGCGATAGTTGTAGGCGTGGTAGGGCCGGGGGGGAAGACGGACAGCGTTTCTCAACTAGCATAGTGGGCTAAAAATAAATAACTTTTGGGTTTTTAAAAACAAACAAGTCACCCTTACAAACAAACAAACAATAAAGTATTGTTTCTTACTGCCAAAACTAGGCCAGATAGGAGGGTGTTTTAACATTGGTCAAGGTCAACCGCATTAACCTTATCTTTATCGTCAATCGAGGAGTAGACTCTGACTATTCCCAAGGCTCCGGAGCCGACTCCAATATTTACTAACAAAACCCAATGTCATTACTACCTTAATTATTCTAGCCATTTAGGCCTAATCTAAAAAATGAAAAAAAAAAAACTACCTACCTAATTATAATATACTATTGCCTACTTGCCAACAGCCCACAGGCTTATTTCTCATAATTTTAGTTTTCAACATAAGCATGAGGCCAATACGTAGAAAAGAAAAGGGTTTGGAACAATAGTTTTTAGCTTTGTAAACACCTAACTACTACAACCCAACACCAGAGATAGCCTACAATATTTTAAGGGGTGTGCCATGTGCAAGTACACAAGTAATGACGAGCGGCAGTAGTTAGTTATCGGCTTGAGAGTTGAGATCAAGTGGAGCTTGCGGACGCAGGTTTATGGCATAGAAATCACATGATGGCCGATTCTCTGGTGGGCCTACAACCTGTGATGGCCAGAGCAATTAGCCATCCCCCTACATATAGCTTCAATCGAATTGCAGTACATTCAAGGCCCACAGCCAATGATGATTTTTGGATACTCAATTGTAACGCTACAAGCTTACATATATCTGAAAAAGATAGGAGCAGAGGCTACACAACCATGCAGAGGAATTATTGGCTGAATGATATGTCTGCAGTAAATCTACTCATAGAGAATCCTGTATGGGTTATGTTGGTAACAGAATAAAGTAAGTACTATGAATAAAACTTCAGCATTGAACAGGGAACAAAAACAAGCTAAATTAATGACGGAGACAAGAAGTGTGTGAATACAATAGAGCGCTCAATCTTCCCACGTCCACTCTGGCGGCGAACGCTGGAAACACTAGAATCTACATAGAAGGAATAATCAATCAAGGAATAGAATCTACACATGCTATCGTCGCGCATAAGAAATTAACTAATTGAGATCGGTATTGTGATGTTCTATCGTGCACACAACAAGCAGCACCTAAATGGATTATAGCCTTCAATATCATATTTATAAGATAAACGAAACATAATTCATTCCGTGAAAAAACATGTCAGAGCCACTGAAAACATAACCAAAATGCCGAATTAGTTAATCAACTATCTACCTACATTGAATATTATCTGTCCGCAATCCACCTACCCACTTGCCATTAGAGTGTATCTTTGCTGATTCCACTTGTTGGAAGATAAGTGACTCAACACATGCACCGTTTTGTTATTTCGTGTAAGGAATGCACAAGAAATTACGTTAACAAAACACATTCCCTCTCACTTAGGTAATTCTGTGAGATATTATTACAGAGTGGTCTTCATATTAATACAGTAAGACCTCGTTCACCCGAGCTCCGATTAACCGAGCTGCACCCGGTCTCATCCACCTCGGATAATAGAGATAATATCAAATTCATACCTAGTTAATAAGCCAAATTCATTTTGGCCTAAAACAATCAGTAGGCCTATCACAATAAAACGGTTAAGTCCAGATTAACAAACCCCAACCTTGGCCGGGGATCGAACCCATGGCTCCCAAAAGACCACCGAGACCGCGGTAGCGTGTTTGCCGCTGAGTTATTGGTGCATTTTGATATTATTATTAGGGAAGACGACGGGTACCCGGGTACGGGTACGTGTTTCCACTACCCGTTTACCCGTAAAACCCGGTTCCTGAATTGAGATGTCACATTGTAGGCGTAAGGCTAATGTAAACATGCGCTTTCTCATATCTTTTGTGCTTGACGGCATTTTCCTTTTGAATTAAAATGTCCTTTGTTCATGCCGCCGACTTGTTTCAGTGTGCTGAGTATGCCCCCCCCCCCTAACCACTTGCGCGATCTTCCAGAGATTATACCGCGTAAATAATTACCACAACATCACTTATGTTTTCAATTTGCTATAAGTCAAAACTTAAAAACTATCACCCATGGTGATAAACCTTTCCTTATCTTGTTTACTCTTATTCGGGCTCCAGTCTCCCCCCCCCCTTCCACGCCCCGCGCCAACGCATCATCGTGAGTCGTGACCTTGACTTGACTGTGACAAGATATAAAGCAGATGCAACGCGAACAGCGAGTGTTATCTTAATGGCCCGCTGCTGTTCCTCTTTCGTGATTATGAAATACTACCTCATCGGCACGTCATTGTTTATAGAACAGCATTACGTCCGAGCTATTACGATAATTGATGAGCGCGTTTCTTCACAGTTCATTAGACACCACACACGATTTTTTTGTGTCACTACCCGGGTAACCCGCGGGTAATGTGGACCGGTACCCGGGTCGTAAAAAAGTCGGGTTTCGTCATCCCTAATTATTATGCACATCAAATTCATAAGTTATTAAATCTCCACTGCCAGTAATCTAGTCCGCGCCCGGCCATCAGGAGACCTGGGTTCAATTCCTGTTTTTTTTTAATATCTTGATTTTCATAATAACAACCAAACTACTCAAGAGTGGGTGCATAAGGATTTACCGTATTGGACCGAATATATCACGATCTCGAATATAACACGACCCCCAATTTTTCAGAATCATTTCAAGAAAAAAGAAAAATCAAAGAAAATTAAAATGTACAAGAAACATTTTTTATTTACAATGCAATGAATGAATAGACTAAAGTTTCATTCTTACAACAAAACATTTTGAACAATGTTAGGGCCTAGTCCTATGTTTTTTAACAGGGTAGGGCCAAGCACAAGCACACATAGGCCAACCACAGTTCACCAGTCTGATTACGGGACTACAAATCGATCATTGTGACCTAGAATCGATTCCCAAGAAAAAACATTTTAATTGTACGCACAGTTATTTTGGCGGTCATTTTCCACGGAACCCGTGAACCGTGATACTCGGCGATATTCCCGCGGAGCCCGTGATGACGTCACCCGCCCGCCTCACGGGATCAGCTGGCGTAGAGTGGGTGGGCGGGGCGATGAGCAGCAGCCGATGCGCGGGAGTTGTATTGCGGGTGGCCTATGTTCAGGCGCTATTTCAAATGCAAGAGCGCGAAAATAACGCGAGTGCTGTTTTAGAGATAGTATTTTCGGAAAAAAACATCGCGCTATATTCGGTCCGATACGGTAATACTCGGGCTACCATCGTTCCGAGAAAATAAAGTACCGCCCATGTTGTCTTGGTATTAACAATAACACCAGAGTTAATTTTTTTGGGGGGTCAGTGTTTGCTTTGCTCATCCAAATATTTACAAAATAAGGTTGTTTTTATGTTTCTACATAGAAATCTTTGAAGCAAATGGTATAATCTTGTGTTAAAGATTGTTTCTTGTGACAACATCTCAATTCTACCTCATGCAGCTACTTACTAGTAACATCTGAAAGAGCAATTCCATGGGCTCCGAGCCCCATTCCGAGTCCACGTAACCCTTCTGGCAACTTAGGAGGTGCTTCAGGCTTATGGTCCACTCGGTCCATTCGAACAGTTAGTTTGCGGTCAAACAACATTTGATTGTGGAGCATAGCTAGGTAAGTTAAGAAAGAATATACAAGCACTTCCATCAATATTTGTCTAATTCTGGACAATAGGCCTAATGCTACATAATGGACAAAAGTGATGAACAGATATAAAAACACTTAGGCCCCTCAGTGTAATTTTCAAAAATAAAGGCAGACTGTAGGCCTACCTAATATTAAAAATTGTCATTCTGTGATACTACCTATCGCGGTAAATCAACAGTTTAAATTGTTTGTAATTTCACTTTCACGTTCTCAGGCACACATAAATTATATTTTGAATAAACTAGCTATAAAAATGCAAGTCTTACAATTGACAACTTTTCAAACTTGGTTGTTCTTGCAAAATATAATAACATACAAATTCAATAGAAATATAAGGATACAGATAGCTTGAACAGCTTCCACAGGATGTTCATACTCGACAACGGCAAATCCTCTACTCTTTCCGTCTCTATCAAGACTCAGCTCTGCAGTGACAACTTTACCAGCAATCTTAAACACTTCTTTTAGCTTTTTCTCATCAACTTTGTAGTCCAACTGGAAGTAAAATTTAATTTAGGTGACACCATTAATAACATAAAGAAGGAACAAAAAAAGTGTGAAATCAGAATACAGTTGAGTTACCATAATGTATTTTTGGTTTTCTCCATATGGTAGGTATAAAAGGTTAAAAACCTATTATTTAATTAAGAATTCAATTTAAGTACTTCAATATGCCACTTACATTTGCCACAAACACTCTGGTAACGAGAGGCCCAGAGATCCAGAGAGACTCCAAGAACTGCGGACTGAGTCCATAGGTATTGCCCCACTTGTTCAGGCCACCACCTCCACCTCCCCCTACTCCCACCCCCCCGCCGCCGCCACCGCCGCCGCCTTGTTGCATTGAATTGAATGACACACCAAGTGACGAAGGCGAGTCCCAGTTTCCACCACGAGACTCATCTCGCATGCGCACCATATTGCGCAGGTCTCTCATCTCTCGGTCACGTGACATGGACATGTTGTTACCTCCTCCTCCCCCACCGCCACCTCCACCGCCGCCCATCTTCATTGGTCGACCAAACTTGTCTCGCTCAACATCATAATCCTACAAAAATCAAAGATTGATAAAACAAAATATCCAATAAGGTCCTAAATAAAAAAGCAATAAACTTGAGATGACCGGGTTTCCCAAATCCACACTAAGGATTCGAATCATTTTTGTGTACTATGTGTTTTTGATAAATAAAACAACATTAACATACCATACTAAAACACTGCAAATTTATATGAATGAAAAAGTCAGTCGCAGAAACTATCCAACAGTTCAAATTTTTTATTTACAAAATTAACTGTTGGGTTAAGTTTTTCATAACCACAACATTTTGTTTTTGTTTTAAACCTTGATAAAGCCAGGCGAGATCCCAGAGAAACGTCGGTAATAAAATATTATTTTATTATAAAATCACACGCAGTTTTACCTCAAAACATATATATATATAATGTTAGTAAGACAGAAACACCGGGGGGGGGGGGACGACGACCTTGTGACCTTCCTCGGTGTAGTCACTTTTTTAATTTCTGTCTTAAGTACCAGTACTAACATAACAAACAGCGTCATAGTCGCCTACTAAAAAAAAACACAAGGAAAAAACACACATATATATATACATGTTAGAATTCACGTTTTTCTGGGTTGTGTCACACGATAAAAATTGAGTAGGTGGTTTAGACCTACCCCACCTCACCCGACGTTTCGAAGGAAGAGATCCGTGCAGACTCGTCGCGGTGACCCTGGATGATGGGGGATGTTATTCCCTCGAAACGTCGGGTGAGGTGGGGTAAGTCTAAACCACCTACTCAATTTTTATCGTGTGACACAACCCAGAAAAACGTGAATTCTAACATTACATATGTCCGCGAAAATCTTAAACTATATATATCAATGAAGGCCTACAGTGGAAGGTCATGTCTGAGAGTCAATTGTGGCTATGTTTGTCCTTTATTCAGTTCAATTTCATTTGTCATTGTTGTAGTAGGGCTAGTGTGTCAGTAGTTAGACCTTCGACAAAAACACTACTTGGGCTACAGAATATATTTACACTAGGTTAGGTCAAAGAAAATCTCGCCAGTCAGAATTTGATGAATCCGATAGGGTCTGGAACATAATCTGTTTTACTACAAGATACCATCCCCAATAGTATATTCGAGAAAACAAAGAACACTAGGGCACCCGTGTGGTCGAAACGCGAACTATTATTTCGAGGGTACTGATCGCGGAACATCATGCAAGAGGTAGGGGTTTCTCACGTATATCCCGACCTAACTCAAAGAATTAATGTTCGGTGTCACAGTGCTCATCAAAGAAAACATATAATATCTACTTTCATTTATTTCCGAATGATACAAAATGAGGAATGAGTGGAAAAAGGTGCTGTTAATTGCGAAACCAATCACTATACACATGTGTGTCTGCAGTCTGCACTTTCGTGGTCTCGAACAGCATTGTTCTGCTGAGTAATAAGCTTATACTACCGGCGAGTTATTTTTCTGGCAATTTTATATTATGCACATAACGTTTAAAGGTGGGGTAACATTAAAACGTTTACAATTTTTGTGGTAAAATAAACTTTTTGATTGACCTACTTGGTGTGTCTAGCCGGTGTCCTGAGTCCTGACACTGTCAAACTAGGAATATCCTACATAAAATTCAAATACGCCAATATAAAATCATTATGACAGTTCTAAATATTTGGCCCAGTAGTCCTACTCGGTACCAACATCTATTTGTAATTTAGGCCTTCACTTGTTATAATAATTGGCCTGGGACGGACTCTTTAATGGGCCTACGTCGCGGCTACAAGTGTTAGTATTTAAATGTGAATTTAAATGGCTTTGCGCGGAGCTTTTACAGGCTGTGATTTTTTATTACTGAGTGTAAAATCAATCGTAAGGTCAGCCTTACGAATAATAATTATGCACTATTCGTCGTACGGTCATCGACGATACCACATAAGATATAGGCTTATAGCTCTAAATATCACAGTGCATTGTGGCGAAGTGGTAGCGCGTTTGAGTGTTAAGCGAAAGGTCGTCAGTTCAAATCTACATTCATTTTTTTTTTTTTTTACTGTTCTATTTAGACATATGTTTTTCAGCAAATGATTTCATTACATTCGGCCTCGTCGTGGACGCAATTCTACGTTAAAGATAATAAAAGTGTGGAAAGTGTTATGTGAAGTGAATCGCACTTCATGAACATATAACACAAATGACGTTTTAATTATTACGATGTGAAAAAGTTTGTCAATGCATTTTTCGAAAGTGCAACTGACCGTAGGCTTTATACGCATTCATAGAGGTGTGAATGTTTTTTTCCCCATTCGTTTTGGAAATTGTAAAAAGTGGTGCTATGTTTTTTATTGTATTTTCGCATTTCTCGCCTTGCAATACAGTGATATAATCAACCGTAGGCCTATTACTTAAAAATAAAATCCATAGTAAATTGCAATAATACGTGCATAAGTCACCCCAGTTTTTATCTCGCATATACCACCTAGTGATTGCTCCTGCAGAAGTTAAAAAAGTGGAAACCCAATACTAGCACTATTTAATCAGAAGAAATCATTTTTTTTAAATTGCAAGTAGGCCTACTGTTTTAGCTTGATTTTTATCGGCAATTTTTTAATGAAAAGTGACTAAGAAGTAAGAATAGAATTAACTGTGTTATTTTTAAAGCAAATAGGAGAGTATGGTTTTATTTAACCATTTGGCCGTGTTATTTTGGTTTTATTAAAAAAAAAAAAAAACACACCTCTACGCATTCATACAACTGACCAACAGCCTGTCACATCACTGTAGGCCACACATTCATAGTTTTGCCATCATTTCCTGTGCAACCACAAAGATGATGTGGTTTGCATTAAAAACTACTTCTCCCTCAATAAATGTCCGCGATCTTTCTCCAATCCATAATGGCTCGAATACTAACGAAGTGTATTTACTTCCATTTTAAGCGTAAAACCACTTTTAATATGCGTTCAAACACAATGTTTTCAACGTCATTACATGTATTGCGCCTATGCTGTCTGCTAGACTACCCCCGAACGAGCGGCCATATTGACGAACGCGCGCGCTATCTACATTCTCTTGTTTCCTCGAATAGGCCCTACCCTTACTCACTGTATTGATTTTACATTCATGACACTAACTGCCTCACTACTATTTTGATCATTTAAGGCTATTCCATAGCACTCTTACCAATATTTTGAAAGTCAAAGGAAAATGGCAAAAAGTTGCATATTCATAACTATGGAATGGTTGCCCACTACTTATGAAAATAAGTAGTAGTAGTACCATAAAGCATATAGTAGTGGAGTAGTAGTAGGCCTACTACTATTGGCATGATATTTTACAAAACAGTAATGAAAAATAGCCTACCTACATAGGCCTAATTTGGGGAAAGAAAACAACATGATACAACAACAAATATAGCCTCTTACTAACACTTGCCTCTTTCACCACCAGCTTTCTTCCCTTCAAATCATAACGGTGCATTTTGTCAACTGCTTTCTTCACAGACTCGGCATTGTCAAACTCAACAATTCCACATCCTCTTGGCTTATCATTCTCATCGGTGAAAAGCTCAACATATGACACTTCTCCAACTGTAGAAGAAAAATAAAGATACTGACATTTTTACCACCAACCACCAAAAAAGCCCTACGATTATTGTAGTTAACGAAGTAACCACACACAAACTCTTGACAGCACTATGCACTTGCCTTGCCTAATCATTAGAACAAAAAAGTCTGACCTGCAACCTGCCACACTACACAGCACAAATGTAACTACCTATTTTAAAAAATCCTTCCAATCCATAAGCTAGGCAGAAGCAAAAATAATAGCCTTACCACATACAGTATGGACATGAAGGATGAAGCTCATACAAACCTCAAAATATCAGCTAGATATGTAACACTAGGAAACGCTCAGTTGGACGCGTTGATAAGCGAGCACGTGCTATAGCTAGACCCACATTGCACTTTTTTTTTAATTTTAAATTTGCGACGTTCGCTGTCCACAGGGCCATGTTACTAATATTATTTATTATTGCCAAGGTATTTGGGTAAGCTTATGGGTAAACCTTTACTTTGTGGATAAAATCCTCCACCATCTAGAGGACCTTGACATCATTTTCTTGGGAAAACTATTTTAACTCTTTGGTAACAAATAACACACCGCTTCCTCAATAGTATTTTGATTACTTCTAGATGGCAGTGCATAGCGGCCTGAAAATTTGTGCAACTTTTCGTTGCCATGCTTGGTAACGTTACTTTTGTTAAAATGTAATTTCCATCTACACTAGGGGAGGCAGGGGATACTTGACACTTTTTTTATTCGTTCATAGCAACTAGATGGGTGAATATTTTTTATCCATATTTTTATCACTTAGGCCTATAGCTTATTATGTTAGCTAATATATTTCTTCATTACAAGGCAAATGGTTGCATACAGTAAGCTTGGGAAATAATTGAATCCATTGGTGCATTGTGTCTCATGTATCACCAAGCTAGGGATACTTGAGACGGATACAGGGGATACTTGAGACAGAATACTAGATCTATGTTTATGTGATATAGCTTTATTTATTGTTCCATAATAGCATAATAGGGTATGAGACATTGGTTATTTAGGTAACATATTATGTTAATCGTAGAAACATTTCAACACATTTTGATTTTTTATTCGATGCTATAACCCCTGAAATTGTCGGTAAAAGAAAAACCGGTTAGACGGCTGCCGATAAACGAATTTGAAGGTGCCTTGAGGATCTTTTTAACTTGCACACCATCAATGATGCTAAATGTCTTCTTCTTCAGGCCATTTGAAATGTTTCCCTTTTTTAATGCGACAGCTAACTCCCACAAGTGTCCCACTTTCGTCTGTAAGACACCGACATACCACCGGATCTTGCCGTTAACAGTTGGGATTGCTACAATTACCCAGTTGCCTATGGAAAGCATTTTTAAGTCACAATCTTCCTGGAGAGTCATATCTTCATTCTCAGAATCCGAAAGCGGCTGAACGTCGTCAATGCTAGATGAATCACTTTCAATTTGAACTTTTTTGTTGCGTTTAACTTTGCGCGTGATTAGTTTTTTGGGTTTTTGGGTTGTTGTGCCTTGGCATAACCCTAGGCCTAGCCTTGGCATAACCCTAGGCCTAGAAATACTAAATAAATGTTAGGCTATATTGAGTTTAGCTGTGGTAAAATACCTCAACTTAAACAATAAAGTCATGTCTCAAGTATCCCCAAAAAAATTGTCTTAAGTACCCCACTACACAATTTCCCAAAAATGTGGATGCATCATCATAACCTAACAAGTTGTACCTTGGAATGTTGACTGCAAAATGAAGCCTTTGACATGCTTAACTTATTTACACAAAGTAATTTTTACAAAACCCTAAATACCAAATATAGTTTGAAATCTACAAAAAGTGAAAATACTAAACAAAAAAAAAACAAAAACAAAAACACAGTTTTGTTAATATCTTCCTTCCAAATTCAACCCAAGGGCAGCCATTTTCTACAGTAGTGCATTTAGGCCTAAGCAGGTTTACCAACATAAAAAAAAAGTTTAAAAAATGCTGTTTTCTCAGCTTTTATAGCAAACGTCTCATGTATCCCCGTGTCTCATGTATCCCCTACTTCCCCTACTTATCAGATCAAAATAAAATTAACATATTCGTGACCGGACGGACATTCTAAATGATTTGGCCACCTCAAATTTTGTCGCCGTTTAGTTTGAAAAAAAACTTTTGATGAACTTTAATGTAACTTTGTAACTTTTCGAACGATTTTGCCACAAAACTAATGGCATTCAATCCAGATTGAAGCTTGCGGATGGTCCAAATTTCAACTCGATCCGAACCTCCGTTCGAACGTTATGGCGAGTGACTATTTTTTCCGGCAGAGTCAAATGGAAACGCTCGCTTAAAAGACATTGACAAGGTTATGAAGACGTAGAATGGCAGCGCATGCGAGAAACATTTTCACATTGTGGATGCTGGTAGAGAACTTCTTTTTGAAACGCAAATTCATTTATTTAAACAGTAGACATCCTACAATTCTTACCTTCTGTTCTGAAGAGATCTTTAAGTTCTTGCCAACGATATTCATAGGCAATGTTGGAGACAAAGATGCGGCGTTCAGCTGCTCCTTTCTTGCCTCCATGATCGCGGTTATTGCTGTTACTGCGGGGAGCAAATCTACTGGGCCTATCGCCACGCCGAGATCGGTCACGGTCCCTGTCACGGTTGTCATCATCATCTCGGCTTTCCGAATTAAGAGGAGATCTAAAATATCAATAGGGGCAGTCAACAAATGGCATGGGTTTTTAAAACATTTTCTTACAAATAATTTGCTAATTAGCAACATAGGGTTTACAAGGGAACTGGTTCTGGATCAGGTTAAGCATGTCAACGTATGGGTGGGCAACCTGCTCTAAACATTTAAATAAGTACATATTTGCATACCTACTAAAACTTTCATCTTCATTATAATTATGTTTAATCATTAACTAGTATTAATTAAATGTCATTTGAACTCTGGTAGGCCTAGCTCTGAGGGTAATGAATATTCATATTAATTTTCATTAGTTTAAGCTGGTTAAGTAGGAATTTCAAGGCGCTTGGCTGCTTTCACAACACGAAAACTGAGATTGTATCTCAGTTCTCGGGCGGAGACGCACTCAGAATTGAGGGCTGACAAATGTATAGTATTAGTCAGGTAAAGATATTTTATGACCAAAGGGCATAAGCCCCTGGGCTAAAGGTATTGGAAGAGGAAATATTTTCAACTTGTAACTGAGTGTAAGTGTTGTTGTTTACTCGGAATAAGAGTAGCTTAAGGGTGAACTATCACGTGACCACTGGAAATGTGGGGACGCAAGCGTCTTCTCGAGGACAGTCGTGGTTTTGGAGAGTCCAAAGGTGGACCCGTCGTGTTGTAGAGTTGACTAGTGGAGGCAACGATGGCTGCCACGCGAGGCATGGGGTTCCGTCAATAAAGTCTAGAGGCTACGTGGCTTCGAGCGTAGTGCGTGATAAACGCGGGGTGCCAAAGTGATTATCAGTGAAAGTGCTTTCAGGAAAGTTTATTGTTTTAGTTTGTTTATTTGGGTCGTTCTGCAGATTAGGAACAAAACGAAGATGAAAAAAATTATTTTAAAGATTTTTTAAATTTCCTTTCCTTTTTGGGAGGGACATGTTAAAGAAGTGATTAAAAAGGGATTTAGGTGCCTCAACTTTTTAACTTTGTAACTTTAAAAGGGGCAGGCAACTAGGCCAAGGTCATTTTGGGGGGAAATTAAGTGCGCGCCAACCGTTGGCCTACGTCATAATGCGGCACTCTAGGCTAGGGTATGTTGGGAGGAGGGGCCCATGCAGGTCAAAACCAGCCACGGATAAGGGGAGGAATGGGGGGGGGTTACAGCATTCTTGTTGTCATGGTCGTTCTTGTCAGGGAGGTCGTCAAGGAAACCTATTGCTATCTCAAAATGTCATTCTTCAGAAATTTTTATTTTCACATTGTTCATATATTCTTAACCCTCAGTCACTCGCGTGGGGTTCTACAAACCCCAGGGTCTACATTCGACTCTGTTTCTCTGCATCAGACTGTTTTACCGACTCTAGATTCTCAGTACCTTCAAGTCACTCTATCTGTTAGCGAAATTTGTAACCCTCTAATCATTAGGGCTTTTAGTGTCGTTATATTGCCGGTCTAAACTTGGCTGGGGTTTCTGAAACCCCACGCGAGTGATCACGTTACAGTAACAGCATAGGGAAACTCAATGCTATTTTGGCCCTAATTTTGAAATTTTGGAATTTCGGAAAAATTCTTCTTGCAATTTACTAACTGGTTCATCTTTATTACTAAAAGGTGAAACAAAACTTAAAATTGCATTATTTGGACACCTTTTTTGAATATTTTGAAAATGTCCATTTTTTAAATCTGAAAAATACAATAAAATAATATTTCATACAAAAAGGTTCATTGGCATTTTATTTCCCTGTCCTCCCAGTAAAAACCACCTACATAGTAGTTCCACAAATCATATGAGCACAGACAGAAATATCCAAAACATACTTCTGCACTAATTACAGCCCAAAATAATTTGGGGTTTGACAAACCCCACGCGAGGGATGGTGTTAAGAAATTCCGCGCGAGTGACGGAGGGTTAAAAGCAAGTGTCTTCTTTCGAACAAATCATAACCCCCCCCCCTCTCCCTTTTGGCTTAATCTACATAGGCCTAACCTGCTTTATCTGTTCTGTAACCCAACACCAATTTTGCATTTTAATTTTACAAATTCCATCAAATATTAGGCCTAGGCTAACATTTGAAGCATGTACAGTAAGAGTCCAGTCGAGTATTGTGTTGGCCTTATGACTAGAAAAGATTCTCCACATAGGCCCTACGACTTATGAGTTGGGTTCAGTTGGAAGAACATGTTAGGCACTCAATTGCTAGGCCCAGCTTATACATGTGGTGTGACCTGACCTTAGCTGACCATTGTCAAAGTGAGGTTATTGATTGGTGTTTATTATTTTATTAGTTGTATCTTTCAAAATTCATGTTTTGTTCTCAGATTAAGTTTTTTGAGTTACCAATGATAAGCTAACTTTTGGATCATTTCTTAACTAAAAACCTTCACTGTCAGAAATCAGTAATTTAACGTAACAGTTGATTTTGACAGTCAATGTTTACTTATCTAAAAAGGCCATGTTTTTGCCATATCTATAATTTTAGTTTTTTATTCTACAAGAATGCTTTCAGGTCATACATACAGGAAGTGGTTGTTGACATTTGATAGGTGTAAATCTTACCTAGCAACGGACAACACTGATAACAAGTCGTGCCGACGGTCGGGGAACCCTTTAATTTCTCAAAACAGCGTCCTTTTGAAGGAATTTTTCAGTATGAAGTGTAGGCCTTGTGTGGAGAGATGTGTGAGTGAGAAGTTTCAAGTTGAGGCCTAAAGTGGAGGGGCTTGGGTTTGAGACCCATAGAGACTGTGGATGCGGTCGAGTGCCGATTGAGGGTGATCTAATTTGAAAGTGAATAAGCCATTTTGCCTAATCTAAATCGAAGTTACAAACAACGTGGTATATTTAAAGTGAACGCGAGTGCATAATAGTCTAATAGATTGGAACGTCTTCTTCAAGAACTGGAGACGGCTACTATAAAGTAAAGCTGTGGAAATAAATGGAGATTTCCATTAAGAAATGTGTTGATGGAATAGAATCTCAACGCCGAACTAGGCTTTATCATTGGAATGGAGCGAATCACGAGCTATCCTTGAAGGGATCTGAATGATCGATACTTAAAAGAACGTATGTAAAAGTCACCAAATTAAAATCATTAATAACAGAAAGAAATATTGATGATCTCGAATACGAAAACTGACAGATTTTATGAAGTGAGTCATGTCTGACTGATTCAACTGTTTTGATCAACCGAGACGTTGAGAATGATAAAGTTAATTACTACTGTTACCAACAGAGAGAGCCACCAGTATGTTTGTGAGGATTTACATTCCGAGCTGAACCGAGACAATGCGAACCTATATTCAAGTATGCGCAACACAATTACGTAATTTCCGACCATCGTGTTTTGGGAGTGTCAACAACAATTTCAGAGCTAACGTCAAACTTGGGAAGGAAGCCTATTTTTCGATCGTCCGATTATTAATGGAGGAACTTGGTATTGCCGCACACTACAAATAGATCTACTTGGCTCAACATCTTTGCAGCCACATCGATTTGCAGTTGGATAAGTAGAAATACGGGCGCTAATTTGTTTTGCATTGTAGGTATATTAATATAATTTGTACACAATTATTGTAGTGTTGTTTCTGGCTACAGAGCCCACAATAATAGACCAGATCGATCTAGGTAGGACTGATTCCATAAACTGTACTAGTTTGTTGACAATATACGGTACCTAGGGTACCTTTTAGGTTGGAAACTTAAACCATACACCATCCATAGTATTTTAATTGACACGTAAAAGCTTTTCCCTATTCCATAATTTCAATTTGTCTAAAGTATCAATGATTTAAATCTTTGTTAAATCATCGATCATAGAAAAATTTTGTGCCCATTTATCATAACAACTATGATTTTGTAGTACGTATATTTGTTTGTTGGATGAGCAAAGCGAAGACTTCAATTTCACCCCCCCCCCCCCTAAAAAAATTAGCTCGGGTTTTTTTTTTTTTTGTATTTTTGTTTACTCTCTACCGGGCAAACGGCATGCGATCTTGATGAAAATTTGAGGTGAACTCAGACCTGCCACGTTTTTGGGTACTATCGAAGAAATATTTCTCATGAATATCGTACTTTTACGATTTTTTCGATTTCAAGTGTGATATTTTCGTGACATTTGGGCCAATTCTGACCAAACGGGTGGGGCTACAACGTTCATATTTTACATGGACATTAAGACACACATAACAAAAACTTGTAAAAATACAGCCTAACCTTACACACTCAAAAGAAATGAGATCTAAAAAAAAGGGCCAAGCTCATCTACCCTTCCACATTTGTGCATTCTTAATTCATAAACGTACAGTGTCCCGTAACAACATCCTTGAAAAGCTTGGCAAAATAGAATTTGCAACTATTAATTTAAATGTAATAGTTCATCCAAATTCTTTTTTTCTAATTAATTTTAACGTAATGGTCATGCAAATTCTATTTTGCCAAGCTTTTCAAGGATGTTGTTACGGGACACTGTACGTTTATGAATTAAGAATGCGCAAATGTGGAAGGGTAGATGAGCTTGGCCCTTTTTTGTAGATCTCATTTCTTTTGAGTGTGTAAGGTTTGGCTGTATTTTTACAAGTTTTTGTTATGTGTGGGATCTCATTACTTTTTCAAGTTCCATTGCAAAATTATTTGTTGGATGAGCAAAGCGAAGACTTCAATTTCACTGACCCCCCAAAAAATTTAGCTTGTTTTTTTTTTTTTTCCCGTCTGTTCGCTCTCTACCGGGCAAACGGCATAATATGCGATCTTGATGAAAATTTGACACGACCTTCGTTTTCTCTGAACTTAGACTTGCTACATTTTTGGGTACAATCGAAGAAATATTTCTCATGAATAGGTACTTTTACGATTTTTTTCGATTTTTAATGCGATATTTTCGTGACATTTGGGCCGATTTTGACCAAACGTGTGGGGCTACAACGTTCATATTTCACATGGACATTAAGGTAATGGTGATGTATTGCTTTCTGAAAGAAAGAGTTGAAAAATTTTGCCAGAATCTATAGAAATAAAGCTTTTAATATAAGTTTTTTGATTTTTTGTGCTCGATCTTTAACTCCCCGGCTGGCCCCTCTTAGATTTCTCATAACGAATCCCAGAGCCCTATTTCCCTTCTTAACAACGTCTTGCATCCGATCCCCCAACAGGGTTGCCAGATATACGAGCGCTCATGTCGCCGCGGCAACTTTTGAAGTCGCCCAAATGTCGCCCAATCGGGGGGAACGCCCCAGAATTGCCCCGCAGGGCGTTTTTTTTTTCGTGTTTTTTAAAAGGTGTATTTTTGACTCTACGGAAATATTGGAGAATTTTAGGGAGTATATTTATGAGTATATTTACTAGGCACAATAGATTTTTAAAAAAAAACTCTAAAATCAAAAGTAAAATATATTCTGTACTCACGTGCTGAAACGATAATCTTGTAAAATCGGAGCCACTAAAATGATAAACATCACCATCAACAGTTCGACACAACTTCACGTACGCGCACGTGCGGTCAAAAATAACTGAGCTTCTGTATACAAATAACAAAACGATTAAACGACAAAACGATATAGTTTAAAGATCAGCTATCTTCGACATTCCACGTCTTGTATCCTGATGTGACATTTAACCAAACAAAACGCCGCGGGCCGGGCAAAATGTAGTCGGTTAATGAGTCCCTATTCTGTATGACTTACCTAGTATTTAAATTACAAAATACTATTTAATAATGGAATAATTTCTGATAAACATTATTTGTGTTTAAAGCACGCTGTAGATTGAGAAATTTTTGGAAAGTTTGGATTTTCGTGAAGTAGCCCATTTCAGCGACAGGCGACTTCCAAAATATTTTGGTCGCTAAAAACATTGCTTGGTCGCCCAATGTGGCAACACTGTCCCCCAACCCAAATCCTCTGCCAACATCACCCCCAAGTACTTATATAAGTTCCTACTTTTTCCATAACAGCCCCCATTAAAGTGTATGTCCTACCTACCTTAATTATTCTTTGTGAGAAACCAACCACCTTACATTTACTTATGTTCAATTCAAACCCATCTTATTTGCTGTGACCCATTCCTCTATTACCCCCAGATCTGCCTGCAACAGCCTAACATCCTCATTCCCCCTTATTACTCTATACAAAACACAATTGTCTGCAAATAATCTTATTCTTGATGTTATTCCCTGCCTTATGTCATTTAAAAACATAATAAACAACAAAGGTCCTAACACTGAGCCCTGTGGACCTGTGGTACCCCCCGATGTAACCTATATACTAAGTGAAAGTGACAAAAGTACCCCCAACCCTAACCCTCTGAGACCTACCTCTCAAGAAATCCCCAACCCACCTTACCACTCCTTTACCCCCCACCACATTGTTTTCCTTCTCCATTAGCAAATCGTGGAAGACCTTATCAAAAGCCTGTTCAAAATCAAGAAAAACAGCATCAATACTTCCCCCTACTGTACAAAATGTCCCCGATATCCTGAACAAATCCTACCAGTTGAGTGTCACAAGAAAAACTAAATCCCTGAAACCATGTTGAGCATCCGTGAACCACGCCTGCCCTTCCAATGAGTTCCTAACATAGTCTGCAACTACCCTCTCCATAATTTTGCTCCGGTATAATCTTAATTTGACGGGAATGTTATTTTACATTAAATTTATGATTTTCCTTTTTCTAATTGAATATTATTATGTGTTTACTTGGTTTTTGGGCGCGGAAAGTAGTTTTCTGGACTTATTAATCACTTTTAGTTTGATTGAATAACACACGCAATCCCTACCCCTGAGCCCTACACAACACTCACACATGTCACTGTCACTTCATGGTACGCTATGTTATGTTGTTTGTTACATTAAATTTATTATCGTTTTTGTAAATGAATATAATAATGTACTTATTTGGCGCGGAAAGTACCTTTTGGATTTATTTGATCACTTTTAGTTTGCTTGAATTGCTCACAGATTGTACTCAAACACTCGCACATTTCACTAGTCACTTGTCGGTCAGCCATGTTATGTTGAGGCCTACCATCCCTTTTCGCAAAAATACTCCACCTACAAAACCTTTAACGTCGTTATTTAAAAAAAAGGACTTTTATTACAATAGGATTTTCGTTTAAAAATAGCGACGTTAAAGGTTTTGAAGTTTTTTTTGTTACTATAACAGTAAAAACGTGATGATTCTATTTTGGATTTTTTTATTATGTTCTTGTAAGGTTACTCGCAGTGAGTAAACATCTCAGCACGGTAGGAATAGGCCTAGGCCGCGTCGCTCCTCGCTAACCGGAGTCAACTTCACACAGTGTGGGCGGGGCGTGGCCCTGGTCTGTTGTGAGTTGTTACGTAGGCCTAGAGAAAACTTAATTTTTTAATTGTAAATATTCTTTGAAATTTGTTTCCGCGCATTTAGTTTGTGTTTCCTATAAAATATTGATGTTTTGGAAAAAAAAAAAAAAAATGATAAAAAATAGCAATTCCGTCAAACTAGTAGAGTTCCTTTTGCTCCCTACTGAAGTCAAACTAACTGGCCTATAATTTTCTATTGCGGTACATCTATTGGCAATTGGCACGAGTCCCTCCCTCCAACCCTCAGGGATCTTGCCCTCACTTAAAGACTTCCTACATAGGCCTACATCCCCTAGAAACCTTACAGTGGCATCACCCCCATTTTTTTTAAATCTGCACCCCAAGCCGTCCTGCCCTGGAGCCTTTCCTACAACCATCTTGCCCAACACCCTCTTTATATCCCTATCCAAAATTGTGAGTGGGGTGTCCCCCCTTTCGGCTTGCCACTGCTCTCCTGTATCCCTATTCTCCTGAAACACCCCCCCATAATAGGAATTTAAGCCTCCGCCTTATCCTGGTCACTAACGTATATCCTCCCCCCCCCCTTGAGAGTAAGTATTGCCACCCGTCCGTCCTTTATGTCCCCTTAAGTGCTTGTATTTAAAGCTTGTCCCGCTGTCCCTAATTCCCCCATCCCCCCAGACCTAGGGGTAAATTCACAACTAGTTCTAAGGCGTAAGGCGAAAGGTCTAAGGCGTAAGTCGTAAGAAATGCAGAAGTGTTTACAACAACCATGCCATTTTTCAACGGAGTGAATATTCTTACGGCATGCCGTAAGAATTACTACACACTATTCTTACGGCATGGAGCGAACTTTTTCGTTTGGTAGGCCTATGCCCAGTTTTTGATCAGTAGGTAGGGCTAAGCCTACTTTAGATTTAAAATAGCGACGTTAAAGGTTTTGTAGGTACCTAGGCCCTACTTTAGATTTAAAATGGCGACGTTAAAGGTTTTGTAGGTAGGCCTACTTTAGATTTAAAATAGCGACGTTAAAGGTTTTGTAGGTACTTTAGATTGAAAATAGCGACGTTAGGCCGAGCCTAGTGCATGGTCATAGTAGGCATAGACCGTAAGAATCACTATAGGCCTACACTATTCGGTAATTATGCCGATTACGGGGTTCCGAGAAAAAATGCATAAAATGTTGCCAACTTTTTACAGTATGTGTAATTGATAGTCCCTAATTCATTTTCAGCTACCGCATTACGATCTTTTCACTGTTACTAATGTTTTTCGTCTTTTTACCCGTGTAAATTGTGCTGTCACTGAACGTAGACCGCCATGCTGGTTTGGGAAGCGCTATCTCCTCCGCTACGTCTCTTCCGCTGCGTACGCAGCGTAAGAAAGTATTTTTGTTTAAAATAGCGACGTTAAAGGTTAAAAAAGGTATTTTTGTTTAAAATAGCGACGTTAAAGGTTTTAAAGTATTTTTTGTAACTAAAACGGCAACAAACGATGACGACATAGGTAATAGCACGCCGTGTTCACGTAAAAAATTAATTAGTTTTTCACTATCCCGAGTTTGCAAAAACAAACCTTCAAAACCTTTAACGTCGCTATTTTAAACAAAAATACCTTTTTTAACCTTTAACGTCGCTATTTTAAACAAAAATACCTTTTTTAACCTTTAACGTCGCGATTTGAAACAAAAATACTTTTTTACGCTGCGTACGCAGCGGTAGAGACGTGTCAGAGGAGATTACGCTTTCCAAATCAACATGGCGATGTAGCATGTGGACGCACAAATGACGGCTCAATTTCCACTAGTGAAAAGATGAAAAACATTGTTTACAAAATTAAAAACCATAATGCGGTACCTGAAAATGAATTAAAGAACAATAATTACACACACTGGAATATGGTAAGTAAATTTTTCATCTTTTTCTCGGAAAACCGTAAACGGCATAATTACCCACTATTCTTACGGCGCGCCTGTTAATGAGTCACGTGATGAGACAACCAATGAAAACACATACCGTAAGAATAATTTCTAGTAATTCTTACGGTATGCCGTAAGAATATCCTCTGCCATTTTTCAATGCTCCTGCGTATTGCACATGCGCGTACAACCAGCTGTGGAATGAAATAAGCAGGATTGGGGAGTTTCCTTGTTCGTTTTTTGGATTGGATATTGCTTTACGTCTCATATTTATGCAACTTGGCTAATCGAGACGAAGGGAGGGACGTAAGGGATGACGCGGGGGGACAAGGGCTGGACAGGCCTGTGCTGGTCAGAACCAGCCACTAACATATGGGGAGGGCAGGGGTTCCCCCACGTCGTGGTCGTCTCCGTCTGTGTCATCATCCGTCCGTGTTGTCTTTGTCGTCGCCATCAGGGAGGTAGTCAAAGGGAAGGGGTTCCCCGACGACGACCCAGAGCTCGCCATTAGTTTCAGGGAGTGAAACTCCCCTATTCACGAGCCAAACCACGAGAAGGTGTCGAGTTGGAATTTGAAGGCCGTGATTGGCTCGTAAGAAACCTGTTGTAAGAATTGGATTTTGGGCAATTCGTTACGACATAAACCATACGCCTTACGACGTGTTGTGAACGTTCTGATTGAAACACATAGGCTAGGCCTACTCGGCAATACAAAATATAACCCCTTAGCTCTTGCGCCTTAGAACTAATTGTGAATGATGCTTTAGGCCCTACTCTTTCGGTTGGTATGGGCATGGCCAAACTTCTTTTAACACTATTTTAGGGGAAAAGCCTACGTAGTCCTACGCGGGAGAGGGAGGGGCGCGAAGCGCGTATGTTTTACAATATTATTATTAATTCCCCCCCTTCCGCGTACCTAGGCCTAGGCTAGGCCTAGGCCATACCAACCGAAAGAGTGCCGGCCTGGGTCCTAGCCTAGGATAAGCTACTAAATTACACATAAAACACATTAGCCTACACATCACATCGCCTAGGGTAGGCCTAGGCCTAGCCATATGGGGTAGGCACTAGGTCAGGCCTAGTAGGCTATTCCTCGCCTTGGAAGAGGGATTGGATAGGCCTACACAAAGGCTCAGCCACTTTGGCCGAAGGCCTCAAGATGGGCCTAGCCCCGCTCTCGACACCGACGCTTTACCTGTCCCGTGGCTCTGCTTTCATCATTGTTTAGCTTCCGTCTCCTATTAATATGTTTCTTGCACAAACTAACGATTCTCTGGTCTACAACCTAGTGTTAAGCACTGATAATCTGCAAAAGCTTGGTGTTGTGTATGCACCAAATGTATGCACTACGAAAATACAAGACGGTAGGATGAGAAAATGGACGCGACGCAACAAACAACGCAAAAAAGTGGAACCCGGTACCGGAACCGGATGTGGTGAGTCGCCATGCGCGATGGCGCGATGCCAACCAAATGCCAACATGGATGCCAAGGACTGGCCAATAATGCTGCGCAGTGTGGTCACTAATGTGGCACAATAATGTCGAACGTAAATTTTAATTAAATTAAAAATAATGCTGTTTTAATGTAGGATTCTATGATCATTTACAAACAAATCCTTGATATCATTCAAAAAATGGTTTACGATATTTAAGTTAAAGCCGTTTAAACGGCGACCATTTTCTGGACTACGACGGTTTGTCACCGTGGTTTGGCAGCACTGAAATGCCATTTCCTTACCTTCAAATTTGGCCTAATGTTCTGAATTTTGCAAATTACAATGTCTGGATTTAGTTTTGGTACAGGCAATAATACCGGCACTACTACTCCTGGTTCATCAATTCTCTTTGGAGCTAACACGTAAGATTTTAGCAATAAGTTACTAAACAACTAGGCCTAGGCCTAGCCTACCTCTGGAGGTAGGCCTAGAACATGAAAATTGGTTTCCTAACCTCAATCGTTACACTAGGGCCTAGGGCTAGGCTAGGTCACAGCTAGGCCTAGGCCCTAGGCCTAGGCCTACATAACAAATAGTTTCTGAATAGACCTACTGTTCTTCTTCTTGGTCTCATTATTTGGTCTTAAATATCTTACTAGGAAAACGCCAAAGTCGTTAAGACGAGTTAGTTTCTGATTAGGCCTACTGTTCTTCTTCTTGGTCTCATTACTTGGTCTTATATCTTACTAGGAAAACGCCAAAGTCGTTATACGAGGTGAGTGAGCCATGTGTTAATTAGCCCTACCAGGTAGGCCTAACATTTCCTTTCCTCCCCATATCTAAGGCTGGATACAGCATGGGTCTTTCCTCCCTAGCTTATCATAGGCTAGGGCTAGGCCTATCTGCGACGCGAAGGAACACCAATGAATGCGATCTAGCGGCTAAAGACCTGGCAGCTTCTAATTTTAGTTGCCGTTTGGTTCGCAAGCAGTCCTGTAACTAGAAAAATTGAGAAAAGACAGGGGCCTTCTAGATTAGAACTATTGCCTTCTTTTTTGACACAGCATATAGTTGGCAATGTACATTCATGAGTAGTGGTGCTGACAGAGACAATAATAATTGGGTTATGGAAGCCTTCGTGATTTCGCTCTGTCTCTACTTTATTTTCTTTCCCTATTCCCATCCTATTTTTCCCATTTGTTTCATATGTTCATACCAACTCAACCTTGTCCTTCCTATCCTGTCACTTAACTTCTCTACACCCAGATTTTCTGTTGTCCGTGTTTCTTATTCTGTCCCTTCTCGTCTTGCCCACTATGCTCCTCAGGAATCTCATCTCTGCCGCCTGCATCTGACTCTCCTCTCGATCTCCCATTGTCAAGATTAATGCTGCACAAATTGTTCTACCAAAGTCCTTGCAAGGTTGGTAGAACAATTTGTGTTCCCCTCAGAATGATATCCTCGTCGTCGCCAATTGTAGAACTTCTCGTGGGTGTAGGATTGGGATAACTTAGTTATTTCTAGGCATACACACTTACAAGTCACTTTTCAGATTTAGGCTTAGGCCTACTTAAATGAAGAACTCGCACGGCGAGCTACGAGTTGTTTATTAACGCTCAAGTAGAGGCGCAAGTCTTAGGCGCTACAAGTATAAATCATCATGAAAACTAGTTCCGCATACGGACACTAGGACACTACAATCAGTATCACTCTAAGCTACCATGACTTTGGGTCGGTTTGTTTGTCGTACTCTGGCTGCTTAGGCTTATTTTTCTTGCATGTTATTTTGCATAGAGCATCTCTAGCTCATCCATTGGTGTAGGGCTATGTTCTTTTGCCCAGAGTAATCTAGTAATCAGTAATTATATAGTATACGGTTGGCCGAGAAAAATGACTTAAAATTTTGTCACCTTGTTTTTAGATGTATTATTAATGATTCCTAATTAATTTCCAGTTGGCGTACTATAAACTTTTTGTTATTAGTATTGTTATTCGTCGTTTTAACTACGGTAGTTCGTCACGTGTATGTTTGTGCGCGAGACCGCCATGTGGTTTGCATAAGGGAAGCGCTATCTACACTGCTACGTCACAACCGCTGCGTACGCAGCGGCCTGTACACTTTGGATTTTACCCGTATCAATGTCAGTGTCAGTGTAACGTGCTTCGCCATGGTGTGCGACGGTTGTGAGGTCACCCTGTGTGATTTGTTGTAATGTGTAGGGAGGGATTTTGAGAATTTAAATTTGGGTTTTGCGTAAACACGGGGTATTGTTGGACAAGTTGAAATCCCCCAAGTGCAACGCCGATTGCAATCTGAATAGTGCATTTTATTGGTTTTGTGCAAAAAGTGTGGTAATTAGGGAAAACAAGAAAGTGAAGCGTGTGAAATGTAACTTTAAGCAAACATTATTTAAAATACGTGGTTCGGTTACTCTAATTTGGGACTGGCAAATATTTGTTTAATGACGATGTTTTGGCTAATTTTAAAACCACCAAGGCAAGAGTTGATTCAAAATGAATTGAAATGTAGTGCAAATACCGTTGTTGATTGGTGTAATTATTGTAGAAAAGTGTGCGTCGAGTGGTTGCGTGAGGCATAAGGGAACCTTGGGGTGGTCCGGGAAAAATAGTAGAAATAGACGAAGCGAAAATGGGCAAACGAAAATATAACCCGAGGGCGAATCATTGAAGGCCAATGGGTATTTGGCGGGTTCGAGAGAGAATCCAAAAAATTATTTATAGTTCCCGTTGGCGAAAGAGATAAAACCACATTATTGCGCGTAAAAAAGGAGTGGATTTGCCTAAAACGACAATTATATCTGATGGTTGGAAGTATATCATAGCCTGAAAAATGAGGATTTTGAACATTTAAGTGTCAACCACCCCCTGAAAATTTTGTTGATCCAAAGACAGGTGCGCACACCCAAACATTGAAAGGTCAGAGGGAGGTGCGCGCCAACATACCACGGTATGGGCGTAGGGAGGATCATTTCGTGGGTATTTGGGTGAATTTTATGGAAGCGTACCATCCACAACATACCGAACGCATTTGTGCATTCTTTAAAAAATTAGGCATTTTATATAACCCCGGGGAGTGTAGTCCTTTACGAAGAAAAAGTTGGGCGTGATGATGAAGAAGCGGAACCACCCACCACCAATTTCAAAACATAGCGGTCGAGTTCAAGGTAAGAAGTGTATGTCGTCACGGCGGCATATGAGCTCCATTGCGTCACTACTGTCATTGCCATCATGGTGGACAACATTGACATTGCGGCTACACTACCTACGTAGATAATTACATGAATAACATCATTTATGGTTGAAAGTTTGTGTTGCGCCAACTGAAAATTAATTATAGAACTTTGATAATACCTCTAAAAACTAGGTGACAAAATTTTAAGTCATTTTTCTCGGCCAACCGTATACTATATAATTAGGCCTAGGCCTACCTAGTAATCTACTACAGAGTCGTCAGAACATGGTTTTTCTGGACTGTGAGTGGGGAGAGTCGAGTAGGTAGAGCAGAGCAGGCCAAAATATGAACATCAAACGATCGCAAAGTCACCAACTGGCAATCTATTATTAATGCGTGCGTTTATAGCCCTATTAGGCATGGGTAATAAGTGTATCCATCCCTAATGATTATTGGTTTATAAAACATTTAGGCCTAAGACTTTCGTGTGTGGATAGGAAAATAGGCCTAGGCCTACCTAATACATTTATAATTATAAATTAAATTTTTAATGGTTTTATATTATTTTACTATTACTTACTTCTTTATAACACGATTGTAGTAACGAGGAGGTCATTTAATCATTCCCGACTTACTGTAAGTGCAAGGAGGCCTAAGCCTAGTCTTCCGTACAAGTGTGATAATGCTGTCGTCCGTGACAACACCAGCTAAAATTTAGAATAGATTTTCAAACTAGTCCGTCTTTGAAACATGCCTTATCTTTAAAGATTAAATCAAAATAATTAGGCCCTAGGTATTCTGATTTAGTAATAGAAATTCTGTGCTTGGAGATGGTTTGATTTTTTTCTCCATTGTTTAGCATCCTACATTTTACGACCTCAATGAATCTATTGTTAGAAATAAGAAAATATTCTGAATTAGGCCTGGTCAGATATTAGAGGTCAGCAAAACCAGAAATTAAGATATTCACTAAAAAGATTAGGCCTAGGCCCTACTTTTAAAATGTTAAAATTTCATAAAGGAAGTGTGATCAAAATAGGCCTAGGCTACTTATTTAGGCCAGCCTAGATGTAATACAATATTTTAATGTGTCTTCTAGAACACCAGCACCTTCCACTGGCTTTAATCTTGGTGGTAGTAACACCACTCCTGGTTCCATGTTCGGCGCACCCGGGACTCAACCTTCGGGGTTGACATTTGGATCTCCCGCTACTACTATGGCGTCTGGACTAAACTTTGGTGCGGCTCCAAATGCCGGCCTTTCGTTTGGTACCCCCTCATTTGGAGCCCCCGCCGTTTCCTCTGCCACCTCAACACCCAGTCTCTTCGGAGCTACGCCAGCAGGTTCTACCGGCCTCTCGTTTGGAAATTCATCCACGGGTCAACCAGCTGGTATGTGCTTACCTAGAGACAGAATCAATAATATCAAATTGGTAAATAAACTACTCAATAGCAATTTGAAAAGCCAGATTTTTTTATGAGTCTTCACCTCAGTTGGCTAACCATGCCAGCCAGCCACATCTGCTTACCGGGTACCGTAGAGTTAAAATTAAAAGTAGTGTCAGATTGGAGAAGGGTTGACAGGTTGGGAAAGCAAAGAGAACATAAAGCCCAGCCTGAAGGGCTGGGGGCGACAAAACTTTTCACCTGCTGTAAACAAATGCAGCTAATTTAAAGTTGTTACCTTAATCCACGACGCGTTTCGTCCTTCTGGGACTCATCAGGCAGATGGTGGCCACTAAAAATCAGCTAACTACATGCAAAAAAAAACTCACAACACATAACCAAACCCAGTGTTGGGGAAGGAACTTTTTAAAAGAACACATTCTTTTTTTGGGAACTTTTTAATGAACTTACTATTTTTTTTAATGAATGAACTTACTTTTAAAAGTTCTTTCCGAGAACGAACTTTTCAGTTTTAGAAAGTTCATTTGAAAGTTTCTTCCGTGCGTCGAGCAGCGCCGTCGACTAGGCCGCCGTCGACGCTTAAAAACAATAACAAATAGTTGTTCCATCGTAGGCCTACGTTGACGCACGTTCAGCTGATTTTGACAAGGTCACGCACGATTCACGAAGTTAAAACGATGCGTGCCAACTAATTCGGAGCCTAAAATGCTAAGTAGCTGCCATAATTTTTACAAGCTGGTCGACGACAATGTAGTACAAATCATCAACACGATCAAAGACAGCTCAACACTTTCGTCCGACTCAAACTCGCGAGTAGTTTGGTACTCGAACACCCCTAATGTTTTTCCTCGTGTTTTTCTTCATTTTACAGCAGTCTTTAATAAAAAAGTGATTTTATTTACAAAAGAACTTTTAAAAGAACTAAGTTCATATTTTAGACAAACTTGAACTTTTCAAACTTTTGGATTTTTAAAGAACTTGCACTTTTTTAAAAGTTCATTATTTGAGCTGTGAACTGAACTTTTAAAAAGTTCATTTAAAAAAAGAACTGCCCCAACACTGACCAAACCTGTGGTAGGGCCACGCAAGAAGCAAATTTTTAAAAACATTTAAATTTAAAAAAAATTAAAGTACCGGTAGTGTTGTTTAAATCATCAATTGTCATTTTGCAATGAGCAATTTTTATTATTTATATTTTGGCTAGGCCTACTCTACTACCCACAATTAGGGTAGGCCTAATGTAAGATCAACAATAGAGAACACTTAGTTACAGTTATGGGAAATAGGAAATCCATTTATTTGATCCGATCATCCATAGGCCTATGCTTACAGAAACTCACTCCGATACTTCGGTTTTCGAAAACTTGTTCAGATCCATCCAAGCAAATAATCGGATCAGCAAATCGGTGATCCATATAAACAAAAGATGAGTCAGATGACGTAAAAATGTTTTGCCCTATTACGTCAACTTCTGACCATAATACCACGTTTACATTACCTACTAGCACGCAGGTAATTTCTGTGTGTGAACGCTTGAAAGTTGCTACGCTGGTTTGAATTCTTACTAGGAAGCTTCGCAAACCTACTTCAAGATGGCGGCCGTGTGACGTGCGGTATCTGGAGCGCTCCTAAAATTAAAGTTATTTGGGAGGTCTTTTGCGTGTTCTTGAGTGTTTTGCGTATTGTTTCTTAAGCAGTTAGTGATTATATTGAAGTGTTATTGTTAGGAGTGATTTTTAGTGACTTTTAGGGAAGCTGTAGGTGTTTGAAATTAGGCCTAGACTAGCTAGGCGGTGGTGTTTACATTCACGCGTTTTAGGTTAAGATAGGCCTAGGCCACAGGGCTAGGCCTAGACGTGTTTAGCACATAGGCCTACTGTGTGTTTGGGTATAATTATTCTATTAGGCCCTAGGGGTACTGTTAGGAGTGTTTTTAGTTAGTTCTTAGTTAGTGTAGGTGCTTGAAAGTGTAGTCCTAGGCGCACGTGGTTTTCGGTTTTTCATTTCTTGAGTTAGGCTAGGCAGTAGGCCTAGGCGTGTTTGTTTATTCTTTATTTTATTGCTAGTTCTAGTTAATTGTGAGATGAGTAAGCATAGTTTTTGTAAGGGGTGTGGGGTGATAGTAGTTGAGTCTGATGCCGCGGTAGGGTGTGAGGGAGAGTGTGAGATGTGGTTCCACATAGGGTGTGGTGGGGTGAGCAAGGGATGAATGGGATCAGATGGAAGGTGACAGGATGTGGGAAGAAGGAACTAGAGTGCCTGAGGAGTAGGGAAGTAGGCCTAGGCCTAGGGACTGGATGCAAGGGGGATGTGCTTAGGGATTGTGGGAGTTTGAGTGTGCGTGAGCAGGTTATGGGGAAAATAAGGGCGTGAGTGTGAGTGAAGTTGGGGGTGTAGGCCTAAGTTTAGGTTTAGTTTCAGGTTCTGGTGGGGTGTTAGACACGGGGGTAGAGGGTGCAGGGGCTGATGGAGTAGGAGAGTTGCTTGGTATAGTTGGTGGGGTGATGCAAGGGGGTGAGCTGGTAGAGAATGAGGTTTGGTTGAATGTTGGGAAGGGGATGCGAATGGGGGAAGTAAGGAAGCTGATCGAGTGTTAGGGCATGTTAGCGAGGGAAACGTTAGGAAAGGGTTAAGTGTAGGGAATGGTGGGGAGATGGGCCAACACAGGGAGACACTACTAATGGGGGATTCAATGATTAGGGGGGCAGCTCGGGAGTGGCAGGCAAGTGGGGGGAGGTGAGGTGTATGGTGGGATAGAGTGAGTGAAATGTAGGTACAAGAAGGGGTAGTGAGAGAGTGAGTGTAGTGATGCTGAATGTGGGTACAAATGATCTTGGTGCGGGTGTGAATGCAAGGGATGTGGCAGGGAGGGTGAAGGAGTTAGTGACAGTGGTGCAGGGAAAGTATAGGCAGGCAAGGGTGGTTGTGGCTGGTATTCTGGATAGGGAGGATGGGAGAGGGATTAGGAGGGAGCTAATAGATGAGGTGAATGAGTGTGTGGCTGATGTGTGTGATGAGCAGGGTGTGTTATTTGTAAATAGCAGATCATGGGTAGGTAGAAGATTCTTGGCAAGGGACGGATTGCACTTAGTTAAGGAGGGGGGTAGGGAACTTGGTAGACTTTTTGTCAGGGTTGCTGAGAATCTTAAGTGACCAGGCAGGGGGCCATGCAGGAGGGGTAAGGGGGAAAGGAAGCAAGGGGTTAAGGTTATGACTGTTAATTGTAGGAGTATTAGGGGAGGGGAAAGAGTTGAAAAGCTGTGGGGTCTGATTGAGGTATATGAGCCTGATGTGATTGTGTGTGTGGAAACATGGTTGAATGATGACATTTATGATGGGGAGGTTAGCCGTCAAGGGTATGATATATTCAGGAGGGATAGAAATAAGTATGGGGGGGGGTGTGATGATAGTTTGTAGGCATGAGCTTAGGGGGAGACTGTTGTGGTCAGATGAGGTGGTTGAGATGCTGGGTGTTAGGGTTACCTTGGGGAGGGGAACTTCCATGGATGTGGTAGGCGTGTATAGACCTAGTGATAATGGGGAATGGGAGGTTTTAAATAAGCTAGAGGAGGTAGTAGTGCGTAGTAAGGATAGAGTGTTGGTTATAGCAGGGGATCTAAACTTGCCCGGGGTGCATTGGGAAGGGGGGAGGAGGATGTAGGAGGTAGGAAGCAGGAGTGGGCTTGTATGGTAGTTAATGAGGGGTTTATACAGGCTGTAGGGGAGGGTACAAGGGACACCGGAAGGGGGGAAAATAATATTTTAGATGTAATATTAGTTAGGCCGGAAGAGGTTTTAGTCAGGTCCGAGGTTGTAGAAGGGATAAGTGACCACAGAGTCCCAATAGTTGAGTTAGCGTTAGTAGGGCATGGTGACGAGGGAGGTGGGGATCAAATTGGGGGTAAGTTGATGAGGCGGTATGATAGGGCAGATGTTCAAGGGTTGCAAGAAGAATTAGGAAGAATGTATGAGGAGTGGTCTCGGGAGGAAAGGGGGGTAAATGAGATGTGGGAAAGTTTTCTAGATATATTAGGGCTCTTTTGGAAAGGTTTGTACCGCAGGTAGCAAAAAGGGAAAATGGGGATCCGGTTTATTACAATAGAAGAATTAGATGGTTTGAAGAGAAAATGTAGGAGCGTGTATGGGAAGTATCGGAGGACTGGGAGGGGTAAGAAAAAGCTTAAGGAATGGGAGGAGATACTTGATAGGGCTAAGGTTGACGCTAGGGACGATTATATGATGAGGTTAATGGATGGGGACCGGGGAATTGGGGACAGCGGGACAAGTTTATACAAGCACTTAAGGGGACAAAAAGGACGGGTGGCAATACCTACTCTTAAGGGGGAGGGGGAAAGGATATACGTTAGCGACCAGGATAAGGCGGAGGCTTTAAATTCCTATTATGGGGGGGTGTTTCAGGAGAATAGGGATACAGGAGAGCAGTGGCAAGGGGAAAGGGGGGACACCCCACTCACAATTTCAGATAGGGATGTAAAGAGGGTGTTGGGTAAGATGGTTGTAGGAAAGGCTCCAGGGCAGGACGGCTTGGGGTGCAGATTTTTAAAAATTGGGGGTGATGCCGCGGTAAGGTTTCTAGGGGATGTATGTAGAAAGTCTTTAAGTGAGGGTAAGATCCCTGAAGGTTGGAGGGAGGGACTCGTGGTGCCAATTCATAAGGGGGGCGATAGATGTACAATAGGAAATTATAGGCCAGTTAGCTTGACTTCAGTAGGGAGCAAAATTATGGAGAGGGTAGTTGCAGACTATGTTAGGAACTCATTGGAAGGGGAGGCGTGGTTCACGGATGCTCAACATGGTTTCAGGGAAGGTTTTTCTTGTGACACTCAACTGGTAGGATTAGTTCAGGATATTGGGGACATTTTGGACAGTGGGGGGAAGTAGATGCTGTTTTTCTTGATTTGAAAAGGCTTTTGATAAAGTCTCGCACGATTTGCTAATGGAGAAGGTAAACAATGTGGTGGGGGATAAAGGAGTGGTGAGGTGGGTTGGAGATTTCTTGAGAGGTAGGTCTCAGAGGGTTAGGGTTGGGGGTACCTTGTCACATAGTATAGAGGTTACATCGGGGGTACCGCAGGGCTCAGTGTTAGGACCTTTGTTGTTTATTATGTTTATATGACATAGGGGAGGGAATAACATCAAGAATAAGATTATTTGCAGATGATTGTGTTTTGTATAGAGCAATAAGGGGGATTGAGGATGTTAGGTTGTTGCAGGCAGATCTGGGGGTAATAGAGGAATGGGTCACAGCAAATAAGATGGGTTTGAACATAGGTAAATGTAAGGTGGTTGGTTTCTCGCGAAGAATAATTAAGGTAGGTAGGACATACACTTTAATGGGGGCTGTTATGGAGAAAGTAGGAACGTATAAGTACTTAGGGGTGATGTTGGCAGAGGATTTGGGTTGGGGGGATCAGGTGCAAGAAGTTGTTAAGAAGGGAAATAGGGCTCTGGGTTTTGTTATGAGAAATCTAAGAGGGGCCAGCCGGGAGGTTAAAGATCGGGCATATAAGGTAGTGGTTAGACCTGTCCTGGAGTATGGGGCGGCGGCATGGGATCCGTATAAGTTGGGGGAGGTTTTGGAAGTAGAGAAAGTCCAACGTAGGGCGGCAAGAAGGGTTACGGGAAAGGTTAGGCGGTGGCGGTGGGAAGAGGATGATAAGGTATGACAGTGTCACTGCAATGTTAGGAGAGTTGGGGTGGGAGTCATTAGAGGGAAGAAGAAGGGAGGTTAGGTTGTGCAATATGTACAGGGCGGCTAGGGGAAGTAGGGGGTGGGGGGACATCCGCAATAGGCTACAAGAGGGGCTTTACAGGGGAAGGGGGGATCATTCATGGAAGTTCCAGCGTCAAGTAGTAAGAACGGATCTGGGTCGGTATGGTTTCATGGAAAGGACTGTTAGGGAATGGAATGACTTGCCGGGGGATATTGTAGGTAGTGGGTCTTTAAGGGAATTTAGATCATCTTTAGGGGGGGACAGTAATTAGGTCTGGGGGGAGTGAGTGGTTGCCACCGGGCGGAAGGGCCCATTTGCAACCGTTAAGAAATGTTATGTTATGTTAACGCTTTTTCAGGCGCGTTGTTGGATGAGCGTAATTGGTGCATTGAGCTACCTACCATATGATATGCAGATTTTCTGTTCTTCTGTGAAAAAATCATAAGGACTTAGTCGAAATTTAAAAATAAAAAAATCGTAATTTCAAAAAAGAAAAATAGTAAAATTGCAATTTTTATGAGAATTATTTTTTTGATTGCGCTAAAAATTTCACACTATTAATACACAAATTAAAGGTTCTGTGAAAAAATCATTACAATCGGATAAAGCATGTAGGCACTTAGGCCTACTTACTTTCCGTGTCCGGTTAAACACAATACATATTTCCAAAAATTTGCAACAGAACAGCCATTCCTTTCAAATTTTCTTCCAAGATATTGCTCAGGGTACATGGTTCGTTGAGGCGGGGGCTAACCAGGAGGTGACTCGGATCCTGTACCTGTCCGCACTCACACATGGGCTCTTGGTCAGCTGGTAAAAGGCCCCACTTATGCATGTTGGTCCCGCATCTCGGCACTCCAGTTCTTAAGCGGTTTAATGTCCGCCAAACCGCGAAGGAACAGTTACCACCTGAAGCGATCTCTTCCCTTGGTGCAATGTTCGGTGCAGGCAGTTCGCTGTTCCAGTGGGTGACACGATTTGCCTCTGGTGAGCTTCTAAGCACGTGAGTTCTGGTCAAAAAGCTCTTTCTGGAACAAAGTCGTTTTGCCGCCTGTTGGTGTCCATACAAGGTGTTATAAGTCGAAGAAAGTTTTAAAAAATTGTAAAATTGCGATTTGCACGTGGGAAAATTTTTTTTGGTTGCGCTCAAATTTCACACGAATATATTAATTCATAAAATTAAGGTTCTGTGAAAAAATCATTAGGCCTACAATCGGATAAAGCATGTAGGCCTAGGTGTTATAAGTCGAATAAATTTTTTTTAAATAAAAAAAATCGTAAAATTGCGATTTTCATGAGAAATAATTTTTAGATTACGCTCAAAAACATGTCAGTTCTAAGTTCAGAGATTTCGATGGCCTCCAGAAAATTTCATTGCAATTGGAGTATCGGTTTAGCCGGAATCGTGTTAAATCAAACACAAAAAAAATACAAAAAAAACATTCGGGATTTTTTTCTCCAGTGTAGTGAAATGGAATCTTTGCTACGCTCATCCAACAAGGGTAATTTAGGCGGGTTACTCGCGTAACTCTGTGAGGTTGGTGCAGTGTGAATCACAAAGCTGGCTACCCTGGTAATTCGATAGAGCTAAATAACCTAACTTATTTATTTATTTATTTGTAAGCCTTCTACAGTGTTCACTCATAATTATGCACGTCATATAGACATGCGAGTATTTGAAGTTGTCAATGAGGAAGATCTGTACAATTGTTTTAAGTATTATTTACATGGTATTTACAATTACAATATTTTCAAAAGTTTCATTCGATAAAATAGTACAATTGGTACAAATAAAACAGTTTACAATGTATTATATGGACAATGCAGATGCAAATTTACAAAAGTTCAATTTGATTAAAGAGTGCAATTGGTCATTAAAACAGTTTCAATGTAGATACAATAATTAGTTATTACTTATTAGATTAAAATTAAAATTGAGCTATTTGGGTTCACACAACACAACATATGTACTGTTACTATAGTTAGCTTAAGCTAGTCCTATACAATACAAGTCTCCAAATATTCACTTACTGTCAACCCTTGAAAATCCCACTCGCACGCTCGCATTTTGCGAGTGACAATTTGGCTCTTGCGAGTAACTTTTATGGACGTGCTTCAAAATATCGTTTTTGCGAGAATTTGAATCGAGCGCCCGGATCTAGTTACTGAATGGCGCCGCTAGGTGTGGGCTTCTGTACGATCATGCAGGCAACTGCAAGTCTGCTTGGCGATTCCCGTGAGTCGTAGGAGCCGCGGAGTTTGTGTTGAGCGTGACGAAGCTATTGTGATTGCGTGTGATGCGATACTCTCCTATTTCTAATCCCATGTAAAACGCCTCTTAAAACATTTACGTACATTATTTAGAACAAAGAACGCAATGTTTTTCGAATGAGCCGTACGATGACTAGCGTGAGATACAACGGGAGGAGACAACAGCAGCACGGGTAGTGTTCAGGCCTTCGTTTGCAAGGCTATTGCGCAAGCAACACTTGTCAGTCTGTCACTCAAGGTTATTCTTGAAAATTGTTTCAAGAATCGAAAGACGTTGCAACATGAGACGTCGCGGAAACTTGAGTCGAGTAAACAGCCAGACACATTATTGTAAGACGCGATCGCGAACATAAGTCATTGGGCATTTTGTTGATGCGGCGCATATGATTTGTACCATCAGTGTTCTTATCTTATCTTATCTGCAAGTGGTTTACGAGTTTTCACGGTATAAATACTGAAGTTTTTCAGTACTGAATTAAGCCCGCTATGTTATCCTAAAACGCACCAAACGCTCTTTAATAAAACCTGACCTCAAAATTTTTCGCCTGCGACGCTATTGTTGGGGGGCTCCGCCCCCCAAACCCCCCTTGCCTTCCCGCCAAAAGTACCTTCCCGCTAGGAGCGAGTACTAATAGACGAGTGCGAGTTGATTTGTTACACAATTTTCAAGGGTTGCTTACTGTATAAAAGCTGTGTTCCAAAAGGAATGACTTAATCCTAGCCTTAAACTCCTTCCAAGAACTTGTAACACCATCATTCCTAACTCTTCAGGCAATTTATTATATACTTTAATTCCCATGTTCACGGGATCATTATCCAGCAGCTTCAATCTATGGCTTGTCTGGTACAATTTTTCCTTCCCTCTCGTGTTTATATTATGGACATTTGCATTCAATTGAAATAGCCAAGTTAGGAAATTTATTTACAAACATGATAACCTCAAGCAGATACAGGCAAGCCACAGTTAATATATTTGCATTTTTAAAAGTCTGTCTGCATGATTCGGTCTTCGTCAGGGAACTTTCCCCTTCCCTTTGACTACTTCCCCGACGGCGGCGACAATGACAACACGGACGGATGATGACACAGACGGAGATGACCACGACGTGGGGGAACCCCTGCCCTCCCCATGATTGTGGCTGGTTGCCTGGTTCTGACCAGCACAGGCCTGTCCACCCCTTGTCCCCCCGCGTCATCCCTTACGTCCCTCCCTTCGTCTCGATTAGCCAAGTTGCATAAATATGAGACGTTAAGCAATATCCAATCAATCTAGAGCCTAAATGGAGCATATACTGCAATGCTCTCTTTTGAAGGCAAAAAATCTTACTTAGGCCTACACTCATTGAGTTCCCCCAAAACAATATCCCATAGTTTATCAGAGACTGAGTGTTGGTATGAAAAACTATTTTCCTTGTATCCAAATTACATTGGGTGGACAAGGCTTTCATTGTGAAACAAGAAGATCTTAGTCTCTTGCCCAGGTCTTCAATATGAGATGACCACTTTAGTTTAAAATCCAGTTTAAGGCCTAGGAATTTGGCTACCTCCACTATATCAATTGATAAGTTGTTATGCTCTACTGTTAAATGTGGATGTTGACCCTTAACTTGGTAGGTAATTATTTGGGTTTTTGAACAGTTAAGCTTCAATTTGTTAGCCTTGAACCATGCTTCTAATTCTCTAAGAATAACTCCCAATTTGTAAATTAACTTGTCTATGCTCTGTGCCGTAATTAGGCCTATCACGGTAGTATCATCTGCGAAAAGAATTGCTTTGCATAGACGCGCTAGATAAGGTGGTAAATCGTTGATGTAAAGGCTAAAGAAAACTGGACCAATATTAGAACCCTGCGGAACCCCACTATTAACCTGTTTCCAACCTGATGAACACTCAACACCATCGCTGTTAATGTCTACGCGTTGCTTACGGTCAGTAAGATAGGATCTGACCCATGAACCTGCTATACCCCTTAGTCCGTAATGTTTTAATTTATCACTAAGGATTGAATGGTGGAGTGTATCGAATGCTTTAGACAGATCGCACATAATAGATCTTACCACTAGTTTCTTATCTAAGGCATTATTGATCTCATGTATTAGTTGGAATGCTGCCGTCATGGTAGAGTGTCCCTCTCTGAACCCATGTTGATTGTCGCATAGTATATTATTGTCATTGAGGAACACATGGAGTCTGCTAAGAAATAATTTTTCAAACACCTTTGACAATGTCGGCAGCAATGCAACTGGCCTATAATTTGAAATCTCAGTCTTATCCCCCTTTTTAAATAAAGGCTTAACCACTGAGTATTTAAGCCGTTCCGGAAAAATTCCCTCTGTGAAGGAGCAATTACATATATATGCGCCAATGGTTCCGCAACAAAATGGCTACTATATTTTAAAAATACATTAGAGACACCATCCCACCCTGCTGAATGTTTTGATTTTGTTATTTACTATATCTATTACTTCAGCAGGACTAGTCAGACTCAATACAAAGTCTGGGATGTTATTATCAGTAACCTTTTGTAGATTGTTCATTGAGCGAGCGTCTCCACTTGACTCTTATGGCTCGAATGTCTGTTTTTTTTTTGTTTGTTTTTTGTTTTTTTCTGTTACTGCTTCGATACAGCAGTGCGATTCTGTAAAATAGTCGCTATGATAGCGATAGCGATCACGGTTGATATGAAATATCAATCGTTATAAATTATCGTTATCGACCTGATTCTGTAAAGTAGTCGCTACGGCCGCCATTTATCGTATCTTGATAGCATAGCATAGCGACTCCTTTTTCATTCTCGTTATCATAGCGATCGCTACCGTAACGATATCGTTATATCATTTTTACAGAATCAGTCGACACGCAAAATTGTCGCTAAAGTGCCGGATAACGATCGTTATCTTCCATAACGATCTTATAGAATCGCACCGCAGGTCGCACCGTTTCTCTGATCGACCTGAAATTTTGCACACATGTACATACCACCTAGGTGGGTTGCTGTATAGTTTTTGAACAAAATCCGATCGTTGGATATAAAAAATAAAAAATAAAAATGTTCCGATCGTTATGAAATTTTGCAGGGTCAATAAGTAGGCCTACAACATTCTCTCCTATTTTACAAATTTTCAGCTAAATCGGTCAAGACCTTAAGTAGTGTAGATAGAAATTACATTTTAACACTAGGAAAACGCTTAAGTCCCGCCGCGTTGTTGGATGAGCGTAATTGGTGCATTGAGCTGCCATGTGTTATGCGGATTTTCTGTTCTGTGAAAAAATCATTACTAAGTTGAAGATTTTTTTTTTAATTATTTAAAAAAAATAAAAAATAAACTTTAATTTTTAATTTTTTTAATTAATCGTAATTTTAAAAAAGAAAAAAATCGTAAAATTTCGATTTTTATAAGAAATAATTATTTGATTGTGCTCAAATTTCACACGAATATATCGATTCATAAAATTAAGGTTCTGTTAAAAAATCATTACAATCGGATAAAGCATGTAGGTGTTATAAGTCAAAGAATTGTTTTAAAAAAGAAAAACCACGTAAAATTGCGATTTTCATGAGAAATAATTTTTCGATTGCGCTTCAATTTTCCACGAATATATAAATTCATAAAATAAAGGTCCTGTGAAAAAATCATTACAATCGGACAAAGCGTGTAGGTATTATAAATCGAAGAAATTTTTTCAAAATCGAAAAAAATCGTAAAATTGCGATTTTTATGAGAAATTTTTTTTCGATTGCGCTCAAAAACGTGGCAGTTCTAAGTTCAGAGATTTCGAAGGTCTCAATAAAATTTTATCGCAATCGGAGTATCGGTTTAGCCGGAATCGTGCTAACAAACAGACAAAAATACAAAAAAAAGAAAAAAGGAAAAAAAAAAACCCGGATTTTTTTCTCCAGTGTAGTGAAATGGAATCTTCGCTTCGCTCGCTACGCTCATCCAAAAAGTAACGTTACCATGGCAACGAAAAGTCGCACGAGAATCACTATGCACTGCCACCTAGAAGTAATCAAAATACAATCGAGAAAGCAGTGTATTATTTGTTATCAAAGAGTTAAAATAGTTTTCCCAAAGAAATTATGTCAAGGTCCTCTAGATGGCGGTGGATTTTATCCATTCTCTCCTATTTTACAAATTTTCAGCTAAATCGGTCAAGACCTTAAAGACTTATTGGTATGTAACATTATGGGAATGTTGTACTCGGGTCGTGTTGCACGTACCGGTGCTCGCTCAACAACGCGACGGGACTTTAGCGTTTTCCTAGTACATTCTTCATTGGTATTGGTTTTCTGATCTATTAGATCACCTGCAATTGAAGTGTAGTACTGATTGAACTGTTCTGCAATCACATGTTTATCAGTTATTCCTTCATTTCCTAATTTAACTTTATTTATACTAGAACTGTTACCTTTTCCTTGTTTTCCTGTCAGATAATTAACCAAATTCCATGTTGTTTTAAATACGAGAGTAGTCGCGCCCCTGTTTGTAACGCTAGTAGTCGCGTCCGGTCCTTTAGACCGCATTATTTATTATGGGCTAATAACGTTAGGATGACGTTTTGATTACCAATATAAGATAATTTATCATATATGTGACAGCATAGTTATATTAATCAAGTATCAATCAATATTTAGTAAATAATCAATCAATAATCAATCAAACACAGAATGTTGCAAACCTACAAAAAGGTATACAAATATGTTTTAAAACACCCTGTAGTTCGAATTTTTAGTAAACCAAGACAGTAATATTATGCCAACACTGTATGTTGAAGAATAATCAACCTACAATAACAAAATACATGTCTCATAATAGTGATTGAGTATGCATATTTTTGCATCCCTTAGTAGTCGCGCAGCGGTCCAAAAGACCAAGCAACCGAACAGGACCTATTATCTTGGATGAAGTTCTGCAGAACACTGAATCGCGTATTGCACATTGGCTTCACAAATCTATTTTGGGAAGGTAGGCGGAGTTAGACAAGCCACGCATGCGCGCTGTACAAATACCAACTGTTGAAAAAAAAGTCGGTCTAAAAGACCACACGCGACTACTCTCGGGTTAACCCTGTTGTCTGAGTTTCCTATTAATGCTGAATTAAAATCGTGTTTTGCCTTTTTATAATAATAATAACTTTATTCACCTTGACTCGTACATTGCACAAGTATAACTCTTTTTAGAGAAAGTGAATAGCCTAGCCTATGGAGAGTAATACATAATTGTTAACAATTTTATAAAAAATATACATTAAAATATACATTTCATAATTTCATAATATCTTTCCTTCTATTTCTATACATAATAATTATTTTTATGAATTGTTTTTTTTATTATTATTTATTATAATTATAAGTTTAGATAGATCCCTCTTGAATGTGTTGAAGAAACTTTTAAACTCATCACTGGTATCTGTTTTGCTTTGTACATATTCATCTCTTTTCAAACGACATGCATTTTTAATTTCATCCGTAATCCATCATTTAAAAGTGTGTGTATGGTCTTTTGGGCGACATGATTTTTTTGGGGAAATGTGTTTCAAAGAGTGAGAGATATATGTTCAGGAAGAGATTAAATTTTTTATCAACCTGATCTGTTGGAATGTTGTATATGTTTGACCAGTCTACGATAGCCAAATCACATATAAACTCATGGATCCATGTTCTCTGGTTTAAATGATCTTTTCAGTATAGATTTGGATTTTATGCCTTTGGCTATCTTCCATCTAGAATAAGGACAAGGTACTGAGATTAGATGTCCGCTATGATCCGATAGCAGAGATATTTATAATATTTGACACATCTTGTGGATGGAGGAAATTTGAAATCACATTGTCGATGGCTGAGCTTGAACTATGAGTAACTCTAGTGTAATCAAAATTTAGGGCCGATAAATTATAAATTCACAGAAGATTTTCAAACTTAGTTTTGTTACAACTATCAACCGAAAAGTCAATATTTATGTCACCACATATTCTAATTTTTTAACCTTCTCGACGTATTAGCTTAATTAAGTCTTCAAATGAGTTCATAAACCTTTTAATATTGCCCAATTCTGGCGGACGATAAATGGTGATAATAATTATGGGAGTGGAAGAAACAACTTCAATGCCACATACTTCAAGGACTCTCTGAACAGACTTGCATGTCGGATCTTGGCTTAATAATTAGATTCCTAGAGTTTCTACTGTAGATACACACCCCCCTTCCTTTTACACTGTGTCTGGTAAAATATGAAGCTAATGTAAAATCATTAATAATAACTGAATCATTGATGTTAAACCCCTATTGTAGGCTAGATTAGCAATGTCCAATACTTCCGCACAGGCGCGAGCGTAGCAAATTGAAGCGTCGAAAATCCAGTTCAAGATGGCGATTTGGAGTTTTAATTTATGCTTTTTTAAAGCAATTAAGTATTTTACTGGATTGTTTGATATGGTTTTAGCTTGTGCAGCATGGGAATGCACAAACAGAAACAATAAGAAGTTATTGCATAAGGGAATTTAGTAATCATTTGATGTTAAAATCTAGTATGCTCAGCTGTCAAATTGGCGGCCATCTTTAAAAATATTCGGTCTTCAAATCGCTCCCATTTAATTAACATGTAAACTGTCATTTCAAGATGGCTTCTAATTGTAACGGAAGTTGACCACCGACTGCTAATCTAGCCTAACAGTAGTTAAATATCAATGAACTGAATGTTCTTGAGAAGGTAACATCCAATGCTCCCCAAAACAAGCTTCCAAGCTTCCTAGCTCGAACGTGGTAGACCCTAATTGACTGTCGGAAAGACGATACGACGGTAATCCCAGTGCCGTGTGAACGATGGTGACTACCCAGGTAATTATTTAGGCCTACCCATGTAGTAACTGCAGTAATGTAACTGTGGAACCCTTACAGTCAGTCATTCATTTGTCATTTAATAAGCATAGTTTTTAATTATTCATATTTATCCATGCATCTACTGGGGTTTATAAGAAGAAATATTTTGAAGGAATTTTCTCCAAGTAGGCTGCGGTACGGTTTGTACACTGTACTCTTCACTCGTGCGTAGTACCCTAGAATATGCCAGCCCTATGCGGAACCCTAATAATAGGCTAACAGCCATAAAACCAATATGTAGGGGTATTGCCGGTTTAGAAAATGTGCAAAAGAAACTGATTAAAATGCTTTGCTTTAAGGCGTGGGTTCCATATCACAGAGATGAGTATGTAGACATGTGGTCCGCTGGGGAATTTCTTACGTTAGAGTGGGGATAAAGAAACCCGGCTTTTTTACAACCCGGGTACCCATCCATATTATCCCCAGATTACCCAGGTAGTAAGTAACACACACAAATTGTGTGGGGTGTCTAATGGACTTAAAAGAAACGAGCTCATCAATTATTATCGTAATATCCAAGACGTAATTGCTGTTCTATAAACAATGAAGTGGTATTTCATAATCACATCATCATCAGGACAGGCAGGCCATTAAGATAACATTCCCAGTTCCTTGCATCTGTTTTTTATCACAATGCATTGTGGGGGGGGGGGGGAGAGCAGGATTCAGGAATGCTGGTAATCAAGATAATTTTAACATGATAAGGAAAGGCCAGCCTCTGCACTATCTCTATTCCTAAGTAACAAATCACAAGAAAAATGCCGCCTAGCACAAAAGATGGAGAAAGAGCATGTTTACATTGGCCTTTGGCCTACAATGTGACACCTCAATTCAGGAACCATTTTTTTCGGGTAGACGAGTACTGGAAACACAAACCCGTACCCACCGTCGTCCTCCCTACTTCAGAGTCAAGGTGCAACGTCACTGCAAGATCATACACAATTGCTTTGCCGATGATATAGGCCTATATCCACTTAAAATGTCCTTGGCTTCATTCAAGAGAGCAATGCAAGAATATGTGTAAATTTAAATTTAAAGTTTTAATTTAAGGTTGACTTTGACAGTTTCACTGTCATGTTTTTTAGCTGTAGGGTAAGTTGTACAATGTTCATGTGTGTTTGTGATTTTGGAATATTGTTATGCATGTTTGTAGTTTATACATAGGGCCTATTTTGTTTTATTATACAATACTGGTGGGGCTCTGCGCTATTAACAATAGCTTATATTGCCAAATGCATAAATAATTATGTTATTCCATATTAGTATATGGTAGGCTGTAGCTTATATTGTGGTGTTTTGTCTAAAACTAAAGGGGTTTACATTTTGATGTGTAAACTATTCGTATAGGACAAACTGGATTATCGTTCAGTCAGCCGGCAGCAACAACAGCCACTCAGCCTGGACTCTCATTTGGAGCAGCGAACAGCGGCCAGAGTGGACTTTCTTTCGGAACCCCGGCCACTTCGGCCCCTACTGTGGGCTTCTCTTTCGGGTCGAATGCTCAGACGACGACCCCTGCATTCGGCGTTACTTCGACTGCCCCCGCCACATCGCTGAGTTTTGGAGGTCCCACCGCGACAGCCACGGCAACAGGGCTAACGTTTGGAACGACGTCCGTTTCCACCGGCCTATCCTTTGGTGCAAGTCCTGCGAGTACTTCTTTAGGTAGGCCTATGTAACTGTGCTGTCTATGGTTAGGGATTCTAACAATCAACACCTCTTATCAATCGCACACAATCGCTACCTAATAGTAACTTATAGAAAAATATCAGTTCTTGTATATGCCAAAGCTTAATGGGTAGGTACAGTCAGGGTCATATATAAATCAAGAGGTCTGAAAGATACCTCTTTCACCGACATCTCGTGGTCAACTCTTGGTGCCATTATTTATATTGCCCTGTGAACTGCATTATCGATCGATGGAAGTTCCCTAGACTATTTGATGTTATTAATATTATTTAGGAGGCTTTGAAAGACTCTTGGTCAACAAAATAGTCAATATCTAGAAGGCAGTCAGAAGATAAATACGATTCTATCAAAACAAAAGCATAAAACAAACTTTGGTGGTTTGCAAATAAAACTTGACAGCTAAGATAGAATTATTCGAAATTAACTAGAAACTAAGGCAAATATAAGAACTATGGCATAGTCTTAATGCTATGCCTAGGCCAAGGTATCGATATATAATGCTCTCTTTACGTTCCATTTTATATTTCTTCTAGGCTTGATAGTTTCTCTGGTGAATAGAGAATTTTCCTTTGACATTATCAGCCATGTTTCTTATTTATGTCGACAATGCAGTTCACAGGGCGATATAAATAATGACACCAAGAGTTGACCACGAGATGTCGGTGAAAGAGGTATCTTTCAGACCTCTTGATTTATATATGACCCTGACTGTACATTTTGAGCCTTACAACAAAAATTATGCTAATCTTCTTCTGTTTTGGGGAATGGTCGTGGGGCTCGAAGCCTCTCCCCTGGTAGTTCCAGTGCCTGGTGCGAAGCACCTATAACTAAAAATCCGATGTGTGCCAGAGTTGGGCGATGGACAGCGTCCTTGCGCTGCATGGTAATTGGTGACAGGCACCGTTGATTGCGGTAAAATACCGCCGGAACTTGAAAATGGCAACAAACTTCTAGGATTTGCATCCGTGGCAGAAAAGTCCCACAAGAGACATCCAAGGAGAGTTATTTTTATCGTCACGGAGGTCTTAGTCGCATTGTAGTACAACTTATTTTATTTCTTTCTCTTTACATTAAGGTTGCCTAAGACACAGAATAACAAAAATTAAAATTAATTTAGTTTTACATTTAACAATAAGTAAAATTGGTTACAGATTATGAAAAAATTAAATGAAGTGAAAAATGAAGTATGAAGTATGAAAAAAACAAATACTGGTTTAGGGCTCGGTCGGGGCGGACTTTTTTAATTTCTACCTATGCTTGTTACTTCTTGCTTTGGCCATATAGGTGATTTCAAAAAATCCAAATACCTAGATCCCTTTAAAGCAAGGAGCACCAAAACTTGCATTTAGTTTTAAAAACGTTTGCAAAATTTAACAACAAATCGGGTATCATTCCTCTTGCTCCTTTAGAGCCCTCAATTTCCTTTATGTCATATTTGGTTACAAAATATGGGACGGTTACCTCATACATGTCATTTTTTTCTTGATCCACCTTCTCCGCATGTCCAGTTTCACCTTCAAATCGTATGGTAGGGTCAATGATAAGCCTGTGGAAGTCATAATGAATACATTATTCGAGTAAGCTAATAATAACATTTATTGAGTTTCACATTGAAAGGACTACAGAGAAAACACATCTGCTTTCCAAGCCAGCAGTTGAGAGAGTTGGACCTTCATTTGTCTTTAAGCTCAACAATGATCTAACATAACAATTGGCTGGTGGTTGGAAGTCACAGCCTTCTAAATAAGTAAAATGTCAGGTTGTACAATTATAGTAGATAAAGTAGGTCACTACAGGACCCCCCCTCCAGTGAACGAGCGTAGCGATGGGAAAGAAATCTCTATGTGCCGAGGCGAGCTGGTGCGCAAACGCGACGTCCTGCTCGTGTCGTGACTAGTGGTGGGGTAGCAGTGACGGCAGCATAAGTCCCGACCAAAGACAGATTGGCGGATGTTGATCCAAAATTGTTGCGGACAACGGAGGCAGGTACTATCCTAGGTAGCCGGGAAGTGCTTGATGTTCGGGCGATTAGATTGAACGGTTTGGTCGATGGTTGTGCGGTATCAGGAGCTGTGCTGTCAAGAATGAAAGCAGGCTTCAACCGATCTATGGATACTACCACTCTTTTCCCTATACGCAGAATAGTGAAATACTTCTCGTGCCGTGCTATGATTTCGTATGGACCGTCATACGGTTGCTGAAGCGGAGTTCGGACAGCGTCATGGCGCACGAAAACGTGGGAACATGTTGCGAGGTCCTTGAACACAAATACATCTTTTTGCCCGTGTCGGTCGGAGCATCTGGAGTCGTTGGCGAAGTCGGCTGACGTACTCTGATGTGCTGTCTGGCGTTGACGTCGGAGGCGACAAATATTCTCCTGGAAGTCTGAGAGTAGTTCCGTACACCAACTCGGCAGATGTAGCTTTATATCCTCTTTCCATGCTGATCGAATGCCCAACATGACCCATGGCAAGTTATCGGTCCAGCGATCCTCTTCATGGCATTTGAGTGCGGCCTTGAGCTGGCGATGGAGGCGTTCGACCATGCCATTGGCGGCAGGGTGGTACGCTGTAGTTCGGATGAGAGTAGTGCCTAACAGGTGGTTTAGAGACCTGAAAAGGGCTGACTCAAACTGCCGGCCTTGATCGGTAGTGATCCGAAGGGGCGTCCCAAAACGCGATATCCAGCCTGTGATGAGGGCAGAAACAACTGTATCCGCAGTGATGTCGGATAAAGGAATTGCTTCCGGCCAACGAGTAAATCGATCAACGCATGTAAGCAGGTAACGAAATCCAGATGACTCAGGAAGAGGACCCACCAGATCGATGTGGATATGGTCAAAACGAGCGTCTGGAGCGTTGAAATGTTCAACAGGTGTCGAGACGTGTCGTGTGACCTTTGATCTCTGACACGCTATGCAGGCAGGCCCTTGCCCACTCCTTGCAGTCTTTCTTTATCGAAGGCCAGACGTAGGTCCTTGAGACAAGACGGACTGAGGCAGCAACACCGGGATGGGACAGACTATGAAGACTGTCAAACACCTGGCGTCGGAGAGTAACTGGCACGAAAGGTCGGTCTATTGACGTGGATGTGTCACAGTATATAAATAAATAAATAAATTTTATTTAGAGTCTACCCACTCAGTTATATAACTGATTTTCAGTGGGGGACTTTAAATCAAAGCGACCAAGCCAACCCTGCAGGCCCCGACGCAATCGACGAGTGAGCGATAACCAACCAAAGATCGATATTTTTAATAGGAAATATAGCAATCAGTGGTATGGACAGTGCGAACACCCGCGAACTAACGCCAGAATCAACAAGGCCGATTCAGAACAACTCTGAAATTTATTATGTGCTTCGTTGCTAGGACGGCTCCAAAGTCACCGTTTACAAACTCCTAAGACAAAAACTGATGGACTTAAGTACAAATCAGAAGTTAAAAAACTTCTGACTTTAGCGGGAATCGAACCCTGGACCTTCTGCATTGGAAGCAGATACGCTAACCACAAGACCAACGAGCCACACAAACCAACGAGCCACACAAATCGTAAGGTCTGTGTCAACAAGGCTTCGACGTTTCAGTTCGAGTGCAGTGTCAGAATGGAGAAACGCTTGGAGTTCGGGATCGTTCACTTGGGCTTGGGCAATTGTCTCATTACTCACAGAGGCCGAGATCGCTTCCACCCTGGACAGAGCATCGGCAACGACATTTTCCGTACCGGGAACATGCCGAATATCTGTTGAAAATTGCCCAATGTAGTCAAGGTAACGAAATTGCCGCGGGGAACACTTGTCAGACTTTTGCTTGAACGCAAATATCAATGGCTTGTGGTCGGTGTAGATTGCGAACGTCCTGGCTTCCACCATATGACGGAAGTACCGGATTGCCTCGTAGACTGCGAGGAGCTCACGATCGTATGCGCCATAATTGTGTTGCGCCGTATTCAGCTTTCGCGAGAAAAACACTAGTGGTTGCCAACCTAAACCCGTTTTACTAGTGAAGAGCAGCGCGAATGCACCTGTCAGAGGCATCAGCGACGATTGCAAGCTCTGCTCTGGAGTCAGGGTGGCGCAAGAAGTGCTGCTTGTGAGAGACTACGCTTACACTTATCAAACCTGTTCAAAAAGCTCTGGCGTCCAAACGATGGGCATCTTACCTGAAGCATCAGCACCGACAAGAAGGTTGTTGAGGGGTGCCTGAAGCCGGGCTGCAGATGGCATGAATCGACGATAGAAATTTATCATCCCAAGAAACTGTCGTAGTTGCCTAATGTTGCTGGGTGGTGGAAAACAAACGATAGCATCGACCTTATCTTCGAGAGGTCGTGTCCCACTGGCGTTGACGGTGTGACCAAGAAACTTCACCTCGGAAACACCAAAAATGCATTTTGAAGTGTTAATTAGCACACCGTTCTCTGATAAACGTGCAAAGAGTAGGCGTAGGTGTTTCTTGTGTTCTTCCGGTGACGTCGAAGCGATAAGAATGTCATCGATGTAGGCAATAGACGAAATCTAGGTCTCGAATGGCTTCGTCGATGAACCTCTGAAATGTTTGGGCGGCGTTCCGTAAACCAAAACTCATATAAGGAAATTCAAATAGGCCAAACGGAGTCGTTATGGCAGTCTTTGGTATATCGTTTGGAGCAACTGGAATCTGATTGTAAGCCCGGACTAAATCTATGGTCGAGAACACGGACTTCCCAGCAAGCGACTGAGCAAAATCTTGTATGTGGGGAACCGGATACCTGTCTGGAATTGTCCTATCGTTCAAAGGTCTGTAGTCGCCGCATGGCCTCCACTGATTTTCCTTCTTCAGAACGAGGTGAAGGGCAGCAGACCAGCTGCTAGATGAACGCCTTGCGACACCTGTTTTGAGCATCATATCAAATTCGGTCTTGGCAATCTGCAGACGGTCAGGTGCCAGACGTCGAGGCTTGCAAGATGTTGGATGTCCAGGTGTCGTGTGAATATGATGCATGGTCCCGTGTTTAATGTCACGCAAAATACCTGATGGCTTTGTAATGTCCGGAAACTCATTCAAGATGTCGTGGTAACGAGACCCTCCACTGACTGCCTTGACATGTTCTTGAGCGTCGGTAGACAACTTACCAGCGACGGTAAGTGATGAGGCACTATCAACTAACCTTCGATTGCGGGCGTCAACAAGTAGGTCATAGAACGATAAGAAGTCAACTCCGATGATTGGTCTGGATACGTCGGCAACGACAAAACGCCAGACGAACTCGCGTTTGAGTCCCAAGTTGAGGTTGAAGTTGATGGTTCCATAAGTCGCTATGACTGATCCATTAGCCGCGAAAAGCTCGTATGTTGATCGTTCGCGAGGTCCCTTGATGAGCTTACGTGGATACACACACAGATCAGACCCGGTGTCGACCAGGAACTGACGTTGACTCAGAATGTCTATCACAAAGAGACGGCGTGAGGTTGGGCAGTCGTCTGCCGCATTTACTGACTGCCCGCGTAGTTTTTTGCATCAAAATTGCATGGTTTTCGGCACGACCTTGCCTGTGCGCCATATTTCCGGTGGTACCAACACATATCATCTGCTGGTGTTCGCCGTATTGCGTTTTGTGAGTTCGACGAAGGTAGATCGCAACGTCGATTTGATCGATGCGAGCAAGATGGCTGTGCAGTTCGATTGTTGGATAGCGCTGCGACTTGTCGTGATAACTCCTCCAACTGCGTTTGATAGCTGTCGACAATCGCTACCCGAGGAGAGGTGGGCGCCATCTCATGTATTCTGTCAGCAATCACTGCAAGTGCATCAAGGTCATCAGGTGGTGATGAAGCCAAAATGTCATGCATACGGGGCGGCAAGCGTTCAAACCACAATGTTCGTAACACCTTGTTTGTTACCTCTGACCCAGCTAACATGCGTAGGCGAAGCAGAAATTCGGAAGGTTTACCATCACCCATAACCTCATGTTGAATTAGCTGTTTAATACGTGCTTCGGGCGATGGCGAGAACCGACGAATGAGCTCAGTTTTAAGAAGCTCATATTTACCTACGCTTGGGGGCTTGACGATGATGTCGCGTACCGTCGTGGCGTACCGTTGTTCAAGGGCGCTTGCTGCATAATTAAATTTAGTTGAATCCTGCGAGATCCATGCTAAATCAAATTGATTCTCAATTTGCGCAAACCACAAAACAGGATCATTTGCCCAAAACGGTGGAACTTTCACACTTATTCTATCGACTGAAACAGGTGCTGTATTGTCGGATGAAGCCATGTGTCGTTTGTGTTAGTATGGAATAAGATTTTGATGAGCAACACGAAACATCAAAAATGCCTTCACACACCAAAAAAAAATAATAATGAAACTGAACTTCCATCAGAACTTTTGAAATGTTCATTGTCCTACCTCGTTGATAGATCACGTCGGGGTCACCACTGTGGAAGTCATAATGAATACATTATTCGAGTAAGCTAATAATAACATTTATTGAGTTTCACATTGAAAGGACTACAGAGAAAACACATCTGCTTTCCAAGCCAGCAGTTGAGAGAGTTGGACCTTCATTTGTCTTTAAGCTCAACAATGATCTAACATAACAATTGGCTGGTGGTTGGAAGTCACAGCCTTCTAAATAAGTAAAATGTCAGGTTGTACAATTATAGTAGATAAAGTAGGTCACTACAAGCCTATAGCCGTGGCTAGTTATTCGGTTAATGGCAATTATATCCTACTGAATAACTACATATGTCTTTACTTTGTAGATCATAGTTTAGTTTTGGTTGTGTACTTACAATTTTCTTTTCCATTGCTTTATAGAACCAGTTAGCCAGAATATAATTTTTCTGATTTCAGGCTTACCAACAACAGCTACCACTACGGCGACAAAACCTCTTACTTTATCATTCGGAGCCCCTCCCGCAACATCCCTAGGTTTGGGTATTTCCTTGCCAACGACCACACAATCAACAGCGTTTAATTTAGGGAATAGTACTGCACCAACAGGTCTATTTGGAAGTACAACTAAGCCCTTAACCCTAGGACAGCCTCCATTAAATATTGCCACATCCATAAACTTTGCGGGAACAGTACTGCCTTCATCCACGTCGGCCAGTGTTCCATCTGTGGGCCTTGGTGGGATTGATGCATCCCTAAATAAAGCAGGCCAAACAGGTGGGTTAATGTTGTACTAGTTTTCGTTTGAGAATCAATAAGCACTAGCCCCTATTACTATTAGTATAGGTAACGCACATTCACATAATGAGAGAGGTGAATGAAAGTATCCAAATAATACGAATAACAGCTTATCTGAAATTGCGTAGTGTGTGCTGCAATTGAAACATTTACAGAACAACTAAAACTTTCAAGTAACACGTTCTTATATTTTAGTCCTATTATATTTTTTTCTATTGCGAAGCGCACTTCAGGTAAGCTGTTGGTATCTTATGTCTTTATGTCACTCTCATGATCCAGCTTTGTGTCAGTCTTTTCAACATCACATTTACATAATGTATTATTAAATTACCTACATATACTTTTTAGGGGCAACTGCAAACAAGACTGATCGGGCTGTCAAAGAGAATCAAGTACCACATGAAATAACTCAAACTATTGAAGGATTCAAGTAAGTTATTTTCTACATCTTTGCTTTGTTTTGAGCGTAAGAGGATTATTGACTTCACAATATTCTTTAGGCATGTATTCACAATATATATATATATAATAATGAAGTGGAAGCAGAAAGACTGTGGGAAAACCAGGAGAGATGGAGGGAGCTATTAAACAGACCCCTGGTAGTGGAGGAGGCGAGCAATAAAGAAGCTGAGGACGTGGTTGTGTATGGCTAGCCGACAATGAAGATGTTAGCCCTAAAACGGAGAAGTGTGATAATGCTCCCCCCAACCCAATTTAATGTTGGAAAAGGGGTCAAGATATATATATACTCACACTGATATTATGGTTGGAGTTCATATGGTGGGAAAGAATAGAGAACATAACAGTCTGAAGGGTTGAGACTTGAGAATCTAGGTGCCCGTTAGGGCGCCGCAGACAAGCCGCGGTACGCTACACACTCTGGCACCTTATACAGCAAGCAGAGTTTGGGTGATTTCGAGGTGTCACCCAGCCGTCATGAAATGTGATGTGAACTTAATAACTATCAAAATCAAGGGATTTAGGTACCTGACAACACATGCCAAATTTGGTTGGTGTACATACTAGGGCTGGGCTATGACATATCATTCAATTATCTATATCACACAAAAAAAATGATATGATTTATCGAAATGTACAATAAAATTGTTTATAAAAGTAATTTTTTTTCTTCAAAAGAGTGGGTTTATTTTTCATAATTTGTGGCCAAATAGGGTTGATAAGGCTAACCATAAACCACCATAAAGTATAAACCTATTTAACGATTTTCACGATCTCACAATCGCGTTTTATGACGCGGCACCTCCACCAAATGCACCAGCCAGGTTAATTTAGACTACGGTCCCATCCAGCACCTCCACCAAAATTACGAAATTTAACATTTTTTGTGTAAATTTCGATATGGAATCAAATATCGATATCAAAAATATTTCCAATTATCGATGTCATATATCGAAATATCGATTTTTTGCCCAGCCCTAGTATAAACATTCCTTTTTGGTGAAAAATGACTTGAAACATGCTCAAAATCACTTTAAGGATGTTAGCTACTACTACTACTACTACCACTACTACTACTACTACTACTACTACTACTACTACTACTACTACTACGGTCTTATTCGTCAGTTTCAATCAGCCAGTGATTCTGCCCAAACGGGTGGGACTACAACGTTCATATTTTACATGGACATTAATATTATAGTGATATAGTGCCTTTTGAAAGAAAAAGTTGAAAAAGTTTGCTGGAAGGCTTCCAAATAAAGTTTTTAAATTTTAATTTAAGCCTTATAGTTATACAGGCATACATGATCAACTTTTAACTATAGTTACTTGACAATGATCACCTACATTGTTTACAAAAAGCAAGTCTTTGGACCACTAGATATTTTACATTCTATAGTTAATTGGTAATACCATAGAAATTAGGCTAATCAATTTTGATAAAATTATTATAGTTAACAAATTGCCTAATTTTACAAAGGAACTTGAAAAAGTAATGAGATCCCACACATTACAAAAACTTGTAAAAATACAGCCAAACCTTACACACTCAAAAGAAATGAGATCTAAAAAAATAAAGGGCCAAGCTTATGTACCCTCTTACATTTTCGCAATCTTAATAGTACATAAATCCTTTTTGCCCTATGACTGCATCCTTGCAAAGCTTGACAAAATAAATTTCCACAAACTTTTACGTTTAAAACAATAGTTGCAAATAAAATTTTGCCACGCTTTGAAAGGATGCAGTCACAGGGCAAAGTGAATTTATGTATTAAGATTGCAAAAATGTATGAGGGTACATACGGTACCATAGATATTAAACACCTATAGTAGGCTAGATCAGCAGTCATTGGTCCACTTCCGTGACAATTAGAAGCCATCTTGAAATTCCTGTTTGCATGTTAAGTAAGTGGGAGAAATTTGTAGCCCAAATAGTTCTCTAGATTGCCGTCAGGTTGACTGGTGAGCATACTAGCCACTAACACCAAATGATTACAAAATTCCCTTATGTAATAACTTCTTATTGTTTCTTATGATTGGAGAAGGGTTGACAGGTTGGAAAAGCATAGAGAACATAAAGAACATAAAACCCAGCCTGAAGGGCTGGAGGCGACAAAACTTTTCAACCTGCTGATGACAACTGCAGCTAATTTAAAGTTGTTTGTTACCTTAATCCACGAACGCGTTTCGTCTTTGGGACTCATCAGGCGGAGGGTGGCCACTAAAAATCAGCTAACTACATGCAAAAAAACTCACAACACATAACCAAACCTGTGGTAGGCCACCAAGAAGTAAAATTCTGCATGCATGTTGTCATCATCACCCAAGGTTACTTCACACACCATTCATATGGGGCACACAGTCAGCACAGACAGTTAAGGGCTTCCCTCCCAACCTGGTGCTCGGGCAGACAAGAATCCATGACTTACCCTGGATTTGAACCAGGACCCTTGGCAACAAAAGAAAAGCTGCCCCTCCTGCTGTTGCTGGGCAAGGGTGCCTCTTCATTCATTCTAAGAGAGAAGGTTAGAGATAGGAAGGGTGGAAAGTCACAACACAGCACAACCAGTGAGGGGGCTTCCCTCCTAGACTCTGGTGCTTGGGCGACAAAAGAACCATGTCTTACCCTGGATTTGAACCAAGACCCTGGCAACAAAAGAAAAGCTGCCCTTCCTGCTGTTGCTGGGCAAGGGTGCCTCTTCATTCATTCCAAGAGAAAAGGTTAGAGATAGGAAGGGTGGAAAGTCACAACACAGCACAACCAGTGAGGGGGCTTCCCTCCTAGACTCTGGTGCTTGGGCGACAAAAGAACCATGTCTTACCCTGGATTTGAACCAAGACGCGTGGCAACGAGAGAGGCTGCCCTACTAATTGTGACTGGGATTCGAAAACGAAAGGAAACAATACTACAAATTTCAAGCTCTAGGCTATAGCACAGGCACACGTGCTATACTAGCTCTTGGCTGCAGGTGAAGAGGTTGAAGGAAAAACGAGTAGGGTCTAAACAGGTTCATCACCTGCTAGGGCCCCCCAGCAGGACAAGGAGGATCACTTGTAAGGAGCAAGGAAACACGGACCCACCAGAGGGTGTAGAGTAGGCTTTGCACCATCTCGACCCCATAGGTGAAGAAAGATAGAAAGTGAAAGAGGTGTCAAAAGACTGGTTTGTTACAATTAGGAAAAGGCCAATCGGCTAGTTAAGTATGATTGGAGAAGGGTTGACAGGTTGGAAAAGTATAGAGAACATAAAGAACATAAAACCCAGCCTGAAGGGCTGGAGGCAACAAAACTTTTCACTTGCTGATGACAACTGCAGCTAATTTAAAGTTATTTGTTACCTTAATCCACGACACGTTTCGTCTTTCTGGGACTCATCAGGCGGATGGTGGCCACTAAAAAATCAGCTAACTACATGCAAACAAAACTCACAACACATAACCAAACCTGTGGTAGGGCCACGCAAGAAGTAAATTCTGCATGCATGTTGTCATCATCAGCAAGGTTACTTCACACACCATTCATACTGGGGCACACAGTGAGCACAGACAGTAAGGGGCTTCCCTCCCAACTCTGGTGCTCCGGAGACAAGAAATCCATGACTTTACCCTGGATTTGAACCAGGACCCTTGGCAACAAAGAAAAGCTGCCCCTCCTGCTGTTGCTGGGCTAAGGTCCTCTTCATTCAGTCTAAGAGAAAGGTTAGAGATAGAAGGTGAAAGTCACAACCAGCATAACCAGTAGGGGCTTTACTAGATCTGGTGCGATTGGCCAAAGAACCATTCCTTACCCTGGATTTGAACCAAGACCCTGGCAACAAAGAAAACTGCCCCACCTGCTGTTGCTGGGCCAAGGGTGCCTTTAACATTCATTCCAAGAGAAAAGGTTAGAGATAGGAAGGGTGGAAAAGTCACAACACAGCACGAACCATTGAGGGGCTAGGCCCTCCCTATTTCTCTGGTGCTGGCCAGACAGAACCATGTTATACTTAGGATTTTGCCAGACCTAGGCACAAGGACCCTACATGTTGGTTAACAAAGGCAACTACCAAGTTGGTATAGCCAGGCCACTCTAATGTTGGCGAGGAAAGGAAAAAAAAAGTAGGGGGTAACGCACACCTGCTAAAGGGGGGCCCCCCCCCCCGGGACAAAGGAAAATTGAAGGAAAAGGAAAGCCCCCCAAAGGGTTGGGGAGGGTCCCCCGACCCCAAAAAGAAGAAAAAAAAAGGGAAAGAGGTGTAAAGCTGGTTTGTTACAATTTGGAAAAGGCCAATCGGCTAGTTAAGTATGATTGGAGAAGGGTTGACAGGTTGGAAAAGTATAGAGAACATAAAGAACATAAAACCCAGCCTGAAGGGCTGGAGGCAACAAAACTTTTCACTTGCTGATGACAACTGCAGCTAATTTAAAGTTATTTGTTACCTTAATCCACGACACGTTTCGTCTTTCTGGGACTCATCAGGCGGATGGTGGCCACTAAAAATCAGCTAACTACATGCAAACAAAACTCACAACACATAACCAAACCTGTGGTAGGGCCACGCAAGAAGTAAATTCTGCATGCATGTTGTCATCATCAGCAAGGTTACTTCACACACCATTCATACTGGGGCACACAGTCAGCACAGACAGTAAGGGGGCTTCCCTCCCAACTCTGGTGCTCGGGAGACAAGAAATCCATGACTTACCCTGGATTCGAACCAGGACCCTTGGCAACAAAAGAAAAGCTGCCCCTCCTGCTGTTGCTGGGCTGTTTGTTTAACCCCATGCTGCACAAGCTAAAACCATATCAAACAATCCAGTAAAATACTTTATTGCATTAAAAACGCATAAATTAAAACTGGAGGTGGGACGATTCTTCAAATTGGCCGATCCGATTACGATTATTAAAAAACCGATCCGATTACCGATTATTTAACCGATTATTAAAATTATGTTTATGCACGGGCCACACCTAAAATAGGCCCTAGATAATTGAGTAGGGCTAGGCCTTCGTCCACCAGATTATTTCCGCTAGGCCCTAGCCCTAGGGCCTTGTTAATATTTAGTTTTAGGCCCTAGGCCTAGGCTACATTTAGACCTTTTCAGATCAAGACAATGTTTTTAAACCCAACATGGCAGGCTCCGAAGTTGGTTTCAAGGTAGGCCTAGGCCTACTTTTTCGTCAATTTTGTCCCCAAGCCCAAAGATGCTGCTTTGCCTCACATAAGCCTAGCCTAGGCTAGGCCCTAGGGCCTAGGCTAAGCAGAGTTGTATGATATGATGATGTATGATGATGTATGATATGATTGATGATATGACCCTTTTGCCTGGTATGGCCTAGGCTATGCCACACATCCATTTTGACACTTTTTATTGCTTCAAAACACAATTACAGACTAAAACACTTATGTATTCAACAAAATAGCGAAGCATTGTATACATCGCGAGCGTAATTTGGCATCTAAGCGGCCATCCATGACAGTGACGTTGAGTGACATAGTGATGATAAGTCATTCATGCTTTAGTTCGACTTTCGATATTATTGGTCGACTAGTCGAGCAGGAATCGACCTTAAACTGATGTGTGCTTGCCGCCAACAACCAACAGCGCATTCACATGCCCGCGATATTTAAAATCACGCGTTTAAATAATCGGCAATATTTTACCTAATAATCGGTGAACCGATTATTTGCCGATTCACTCAATAATCGGCAAAACCGATGCATCTGCATCGTAATCGTCCCATCTCTAATTAAAACGCCAAATTACCATCTTGAAATGGAGTGATTGGTGCTTCAATTTGGTACGCTTGCGCCTGTGAGGAGGTATTGGAGACTGCTAATCTAGCCTACTATAGGTGTTTAATATCTATGATACATACATAAGCTTGGCATTTCTTTTAGATCTCATTGCTTTTGGTTGTGTATGGTTTGGCTGTATTTTTACAAGTTTTTTTGTTATGTGTGAGTGTGGGTAGTATTTACATAATTTAAAGGACTATAAGGATACACTCACAAAACATCTACAGTCTGTCTCGTATGCCAGGAAGTATAATAATTATCGATGAACGTTAAAAATATTGATATTTATTGATTGTTCGAGTACGATTATCAATATTAAAATTAATATTGAATGGCAACCCTACTAGGCCTAAACAACTAAACTAAACAATACTCACTAGTCACTACACATAACTTCATCAACAGGTGAAATGCTATGCTAGCCTATGCTAATGTACCCATCTAATGTTCTGTATTCCTTCCCATCCTATGAACTCTTCACCAATCCTAGTTACATAGCCATTTGGTCGTATGTAATAAATTATTTTGATCAACTGTTTAAAAAACATTATTAGTCTGGAAAAGGGTAAATTTGTATTGAAATTAAATTACCTATTATTCATCATCATTATCCATTGCCATTTCCTGCTTCTGGCAGGGTCAGCTTGGGTTTAGCAACAAAAAATTTTCCATTTCTTTCTATCCTCCCACAATTGTATCTCTTCCACATCTTCCCAGCTTTCTCCTCTTGCCTCCAAGTCTCCTGCTATGATATGTCCTTCCATCTCTTCCTTGGTCTACCCCGTCTTCTTCTTCCTTCTTCAATCCTTCTTTCATACATTTTCTTGGGCATCCTTATTTTCCCCCATTCGTTTCATATGTCCATACTCCATACCATTTCAACCTTGTCCTTCCTATTCTGTCACTTAACTTTTCTACACCTAGCATTTCTCTAATGTCCGTGTTTCTTATTCTATCTCTTCTCGTCTTGCCCACTGTGCTCCTCAGGAATCTCATCTCTGCCGCCTGTATCTGACTCTCCTCTCGATCTCCCATTGTCCAGGTTTCTGCTGCATATGTAAGGATCGGTATGAAATAAGTTTTATATAGTGTCATCTTACACTGAATGGGTATTTCCCTATCCCACACCAAGCCTTTCACACACTGGTAAAAGTTACTGGCCTTTTTTATTCTGATGTTAATCTCCTTTTTAATCTTTCCACTTTCCATTACTTCACTTCCTAGATAACTAAAACTATCCACCACTTTCAGGGTTTCTCCTCCAATGTTTATCTGTGCTTGATAATTCCCTGTGTCCCCTTCTCCTGGCATAGTTACAACCTCACTCTTTATAATGCTTATTTTCATACCTGCTTCTTCTATGTTTCTATTCCACAAGTCTATATATCTTTGGAGTACCTCCTCATGCTCGGACCATGCCACCAAGTCATCGGCAAACATCATAACCTCTACATCTTCCATTGCCTTCATCTTTACCTTGTTGTGGATGTCATCCATCACGATTATGAATAACAGAGGTGACAACACACTTCCCTGCCATAGCCCTGTTGTTACTTGGAATCACCCTGACAATCCAAATTGTGTTTTCACACAGCTTTCACAAACTTCATACATACTTTTTACCCTGTCTATCAGTCCATTGTCCACTCCTTTTCTTTCCAGACTCCCCATACCACTTTCCTTGGCACACTATCATACACTTTTACTATGTCTAAGAAGACCATACTCATTCTTCTTCCAAACTCCCAACTCTTTTCCATGGCCTGTCTTAAGTATGAATATAGGATCTATTGTGGATCTTCCACATCTAAATCCGTATTGTTCCTCATTCAACATGTGATCAACCTCTTCTCTTATTCTTCTGTCAACAATCCTTTCATAAATCTTTGCTGTGTGGCATAGTAAAGTGATCCCCCTACAATTACTACATTTTTTTCGATCACCTTTCTTATATATCGGCACTATAACTCCTTTTCTCCACTCATCTGGTATCTTTTTTTCTTTCCACACAACTCGAATAACTCTATACAGCCACTGCATGGTAACTGGTCCACCTGCCTTTATCATCTCTGCCACCAGTTCATCAACTCCTGCTGCTTTTCCATTCTTCATTCTTTTCAGTACCATCTCCACTTCTTGCCAGGTTGGACCATTCACTTCCACATCTTCCCTCTTAAGTTCCAATTCTTCATCCCTGTCCTCTATGTCTTCTTTATTATTATACAGGACAAAATATGTGTGGCTCGTGGTCTTGTGTTTAGCCTACCTGCTTCCAATGCAGAAGGTCCAGGGTTCGATTCCCGCTAAAGTCAGAAGATTTTTAACTTCTGACTTGGACTTATGTCCATCAGTTCTTGTCTTAGGGATATGTAAACGGTGACTTAAGAGCCGTCCTATCAACGATGCACATAATAAATTTAAAGTTGTTCTAAATCGGCTTTGTTGATTCTGGCGTTAATCCGCGGGTGTTCGCACTGTCCATACTACTGATTGCTATATATCTAGAGGTGTTTGTTTTTTCGCTAAAAGCAAAAATTTTCGAAATTTGTGTTTTAAAAGCTATTTAGTCGAAAATTTATGTTAAATGCTAAATAAAGTCGAAATGGATGTTTATCAAAGAAAAATACATTGATTTTACCATTTTTAGCCAAGAAAGTGCTTTTATTACTGATAATTTATCTGAAATTGTAATGAATAGTCGTTTTCAGGTCCATATTAAGATAAATTTGTTCCTACCTGCTGTAATATAAGACTCGCGGGCTAAGATTTATTTTTAAATTGATACTTTGTAGTTTGTTTGCATATTTGTGAGGAATTTATGGAAGAAAATCATATCATCGAAATAACATCGAAATTTAAAAATCTAAAAGCTATATTAGGAAAATAATAAAACTATTTCAAACATCTCTATATACATCCTATTAAAATATATTTAAAAATAGCGGTTTTTGGTTGGTTATCGCTCACTCGTGCGTCGGGGCCTGCAGGGTTGGCTTGGTCTCTTTGGTTTACTGTCCCCCTCTGAAAATCAGTTATGTTACTGAGTGGGTAGACTCTAAATACATATTTTTTAAATTTTTTATTCATTGATATGCCCTACAATATATATAAACCTCTGTTTTAGAACATTTGTGAAAATGCAGAAAGGTCTTAGTTCTGATATTGCTAGAGGGTCAGCTAAACCTCTCCACAAAGTGCAAGAGGATACAGAATCTCTACGGCAAATGCTAACATCTATCAAGAGCGGGCTGCAAAGAAACAAGTCATTGGCGGACCGATTAAAAGCCGATACTGCTAAGAGTATCCATGATGCAGAGATGGCTCAACGAACCCACGATACCCCTCCAGGACTCCAGTACGATAACACTGCACCGTTACAATATTTCTCTGATTTGGTAGCAAACTTTGAAAACGAGATGCAAACTTTTCGTCAAGAGATTGAAAATGCTGAGAAGCACTTGCAATCACTTTGTGAGCCAATAGCACTTACACCTCAAGGTAGGCTTAATAGTATTAGCATGTACGACCTACCTAGCAAGGACACTTCTATATCAATAATGTCTCATCTTACAATATACCGTATTTACCCGAATAGAAGACGACCTCGAATTTAAGACGACCCCCTATTTTCAGGAAGTTAAAACTGGAAAAATAATATTTCAACATAGGGACTACTTATCTAAGAATATTATTGATGTAAACATCTGCCTGCACTACATACATTTCATTCATACACTCATCCCAGTCTCGGTCTACCATTGTGTGAACAGAAATGAACTAGGCCTACTTCTCGATGCGAGCAAACGGCAATAGCGACTGACTCACTGGCACGTACGATTTGCTTACTGAATGCATCTTTGGCCTCGCTTCAGAAGTCATTCCTCACTGTACTACATGCCTCGAAAACATCATACTCGCTATGATTTTCTTGATATGTGAATTTAAGACAACCCCCAATTTTTTAACTGTCAAAAATGGACACAAATATCGTCTTATATTCGGGTAAATACAGTAGTTCACCGGGCGATAGTCTTTTAATAAATTTTATATTGTGGTCATTTTTGATGCCATAAACATAAAATTAAGCAATACACAAAATTTAGATATGTGAACTCGGCTATTTTTACTGACAACCATTTAGGCCCCTGATGACTAATGAGTAATGAGTGATGAGTGTTGAGTCCCAGAAAGACGAAATTGTCTCCGAGATTACACTAACTTTGAACAGTCATCATTGAATAAAAATTGTGTAGGGTATTGTTGTACCCTATCTGTTTTTCCCAACCTATAGGCCTAGCCTCTTCCCCATATTCATTTTGGTGTGCACTATGCAGTTAGTGTGCATACAGTTATAATTAAGGAGCGGATGTTCAGGACCTTTCAAAGTGAGAAAAAGGCAGGCAAATAGTACCTTTAAAACACCAAAAAAGGACCTAAAAAGACAAGAAAGGACCTATTGAATTTAATCAAATTCCATTGTTTTCATTACTTTCAGTAATGTTTTATTACAGTTGCAACAATATATTTTCATGGAGAGGGGGGGGGGATAGTTTTGTCGATATATCAAACACAAGATGAAAAATTTAAATTTAAAATTTTATTTTCATTTCACATTTAAGAAAAACGTACATATTGTGGATTGTAGATGCGTCGCTGCAGACATCGGCTAGCATTGCCATCCCGCTCCCCAAAACATCTCTGACTCATCCCACGTTACAGTATTCGACAACAAACAAATCATTGCGTATGCTTGGCCCGATAATGTGGCAAGCTCGACACTGCACTCACACTCGCACGTTTTGCATCCGTTTTAGCAAATTATATCAAAATAGGACAATAGTACCTTAAAAATGCCCAAAAAGGACCTTTACTCATGAAATGATGTAAATAGGCATTTTAAGGCAAAATAAAATGCATATTTTTGGCATCCCTAACACTTGAAACATACTTAAAACTATTTTCCAGGCATGTATTTACCAATAGAAAAAAGGAGATGTCCTGAACATCCTCTCCCTAGTAATAATTCATTATCTGATCTTTAATTTTTCAGAACTCTCATTGGCAATGAGGCACCTGCACGATAGTTTTGTGGCGCTTGCTGGACGGCTGCAAACAGTTCACAGTTCAGTTGAAGCACAAAAGGAACAGTACTTGAATCTGCGTAAATACTTCCTTAAAGATCCCACGAATGTCTTTGAAGAGGCAAGGAAATTTCTTAATACTATGAAGCCAATTGTCTCAACACGAGTATCACTTGGTCCTACTCCATTTTCACGTAAGATTGATTAAAGTTTAAATATATACTAGGTAGAACAATTAGTGATGACATCGGGTACCGGGAAACCGGTTCCAACTTTTTAAACCGGTTCCCCCCCCCCCCCCATTTTTTTTTTTTTTTTTTTTTTTTACAAAGTGATGTTAAAAATTTATAATAAATAATTGATAATTTAAATTCGAATTTGTATTTCTTTTTTGTACGTAACTACGTAACAGCCCCTTCTTTTCTCACAGATTGTGAAGTAATTCAGCTATGCTAGGCCCATCCCACTCCAGATTGCACAATAGGCTATGGGTGTACAAGGACGCGCGCATTGTTTAAACTTTTAAGAATGCTTTTTGAGGGCACTTTTTGACCTGCTGATTGTAAATTGTAACTTAAAAAAATAAAAAATAAAATAAAAATTTTTTTTTTTTAATGAACAGGTTCTGAATTGGTTCTGGGGCGGAGGAACCGGTTCGGACTTTTTGGACTCATGTCATCACTAAGAGCAATATTATATTGGTGACTAATAAAGGCCTTGCACTATAAGTTTGTTCTGTATTTAATTTATTGATTTTTTGGTTTACCACTCAAATACAGCATTTCTGCCATTTTACATTGCAGTATCTAATACCGATTTTAAAACATTTCTGAAAGTGAAATCAATTGTTTTAAGCCATTGTATTTCAGTTTTTTTTATTCAAGAACTTCATATTTTGTTTGTCTACAACAATGTCTCTAAACAACCGGTTTGTAGGGGAGTAAGTATAAAAAGTACCTGAATGATGAAAATGATTGGATGAGCGAAGCGAAGACTTCAATTTCACTGACCACCCAAAAAATTTAGCTCGAGTGTTTGTTTTTTTTTCTTTTTTTCTGTTTGTTCGCACTCTACCGGGCAAACGGCATATGCGATCTTGATGAAAATTGGAGGGGACCTTCGAAATCTCTAAACTTAGACCTGCCACGTTTTTTGGGTACAATCGAAGAAATATTTCTCATGAATATCGTATTTTTACGATTTTTAGTGCAATATTTTCGTGACATTTAGGCCGATTCTGACCAAACGGGTGGGGCTACAATGTTCATATTTTACATGGACATTAAGGTAATGGTTGAAAGAAAAGGTTGAAAAAGCTAGCCAGAATCCATAGAATAAAGGTTTTAATATGAGTTTTTTGAGGTTTATAATAACTATTAACAAATAACAATAGAAACTTGACAACAATCACCTACAATGCATTCAAAAAGCACTTGCAAAGGAAAAGTAGTCCTACGTAAACTAAAAACTTACAAAAAAAGCTCATCCATCAACACGACTAAAAAAGCGTTCATGAAGCGGCCTAGTAAATAAAAATGGGGTGGAAGAAGCTGCAATTTTATTTGCATTTATTTTTTTATACTTAAATAGTAGGCTATGCTGTTAAAACTTTTTAAAATGGCCAAGACTATATTTAGTTAAAATGAGGGAAAATATTTTGACCCTTAATGTTTTACTCGTTTTATACCAAACACACCACCAGCCATAGTCACCCAATCTGACTGTAATTAATTAGTTACATCGACGGTAGTTTTTCCCTTCTGATGAAATCGAGAAACTTTACACACTATATCGCACAAAGGCCCTTGTTTACAATGAATAAAAAATTAATAATTGTCGTTTGAATGAATGAATTGAGTTAGGTTGGATAGCGAAGCGAGACTTCATTCACTGACCCCCAAAAATTTAGCTCGGGTTTTTTTTTGTTTTTTTTTTTTTTTTTTTTCTGTCTGTTTGTTAACTCTCTACCAGGCAAACGGTATATCCGATCTTGATGAAAATTTGAGCGGACACTTCGAAATCTCTGACTAGAGGTGTATTGTTTTTTGGTACAATCGAAGAAATATTTTCATGAATAGCGTACTTTTACGATTTTTTCGATTTTTAGTGCGATATTCGTGACATTTGGGCCGATTCTGACCAAACATGGGTGGGGCTACAATGTTCATATTTTAATGGACTTAGTTCATGGTGATGTATACCTTTTAAAAGAAATGTTGAAAAAGTTAGCCAGAATCTATAGAATAAAGCTTTTAATATAAGTTTTTTGATTTTATGCATATTTTCGGCCATTTGGGCCATTCTGACAAAGGTGGGGCTTCAAACGTTCATATTATACATGGACATTAGGTTATGGTGATGAATATCTTTTGAAGAAAAAGTGACAAAGTTAGCCAGAATCGCATAGAATAAGCTTTTAATATAAGTTTTTAACAGTAAATAAAACAATTGAAAGAAACAATAGAAACTTGACAACAATCACCTACAATGCGTGGCAGCAAACAAAGCAACAAGCACTTGCAAAGTAAAGATATCCCACGCAGACTAAAAATTTAAAAAAAGCTCATCCATCAACGCGGCGGACTTTAGCGTTTTCTAGTTAACTCATTGCTGTTATTGATCAGTGTAAAAAAAAAACAATGATATGTGCTTATTAGCAAGAAAACCAACAGCAAACGGTCCTTTTAAGGACCACAATTGTTTGTTTAATTGACTTGCTAGTTGCTGTTACATTTTTAATCAGTAAATATCCAATTGATTGTTGTTATATCGACAGACGCCAATTCATCGTGAGCAAGTGCCTATGATTATTAAAAATATGATTGTGCAATGTTGTGTAATTAAACGAGGGAGCGGAGCGACCGAGTGTCTCCATTCAACTCGAACGGCTCTCATTCTGTGATTCTGTCTGTCTGTACGTCGAAAATCAGCCGAACCGCTGAACAGATTGGGCTGAAATTTTAAACAGACATCCGGTACGAGTTTACTGAGAACTGCTAACAAAATCAGCTAGATCCATTGCAATTTAATCCTACAATAAATAAAAATGTGATTTTTAAAATATCGATAGCATTTGTTTAGTAGCAGCTAGCGGGTCTATATCTACGTGGCTTGCATGGCCTATTGGTAAGCATTGAGTCTACCGCACGGAGGGTTGGGATTCGATACCCGTTAGCTCCAACTTTTTTATATTTTTACACCCACATATTATTTTTGAGGGTGTAATGGTATAAACTGGGTGATTTTGTTTTATCTTGGAAATTTGTTAATGTTTCACGCATATACGTTTTGAACACGATTCCATTTCAAATGTTCAATTTAAATAACTAGGGAAACGCCAAAGTCGTTGTTAAACGAGTGAGTGAGCCATGTGTTGAGTACCCGGTATCATTCCTCATACTGGGCTAGATCTATAGGTATAGGGGAGGAAAGGGGATGTTCCCGGGTACTCAACACTTGGCTCACTCACTCACTCGTTTAACAACGACTTTGGCGTTTCCCTAGTGTACTGTAAATAAAGCTCTACCAATAGAAACAGTAATGTAACAGCGCGGGAAGACTATGGTTATGATATTCAAACAATAGTAATAATGATATGTTATGAAAGGGATTACTTAAATTCATATCAATGTGTTTAGAGTGTAGCATGATAATTGGATGAGCGTAGCGAGCGAAGTGAAGATTCCATTCTACTACACTGAAGAAAAAAATCCGGATTGTTTTTTTTTCTTTCTGTATTTTTGTGTGTTTGTCCACACTATTCTGGCTAAACCGATACTCCAATTGCGATGAAATTTTCTGGAGGCCTTCGAAATCTCTGAACTTAGAACTGACACGTTTTTTAGCACAATCGAAACATTATTTCTTATGAAAATCGCAAATTTGCGATTTTTTTCAATTTCAAAAAAAATCTTGGACTTTATAACATCTACATGCTTTATCCGATTGTAATGATTTTTTCTCAGAACCTTTATTTTATGAATTAATATATTCGTGTGTAATTTGAGCGTAATTAAAAAATTATTTCTAGTGACAATCACAATTTTCCGTTTTTTTTTTTTTTTATTTCTTCGACTTATAACACCTAGGCGTACATGCTTTATCCGATTGTAATGATTTTTTCACAAAACCTTAATTTTATGAATTGATATATTCGTGTGAAATTTGACCGCAATCAAAAAATTATTTCTCATAATAATCGCAATTTTAAGATTTTTTTCAATTTTTTAAATTTCTTTGACTTATAACACCTACATGCTTTATCCGATTGTAATGATTTTTTCACAGAACCTTAATTTTATGAATTTATATATTCGTGGGAAATTTGAGCGTAATCAAAAAATTATTTCTCATAAAATCGCAATTTTACGCTTTTTTCGTTTTAAAAAAATTACGCTCATTCAACAACGCGCCTGAAAAAGCGTTTGCGAAGCTTCCTAGTTATAAGAATGCTTAGGTATTTTTAATTTTTATGCTATACTCATCTAAGTTGTATTTCAACTCCGAATAGTAATTTGCAATTATTCCACTTTTACTTTGAGCGCCAGAAAATTTGTTTTTTAAAATAAGAAAATAATTTTCTTTGCAATTTAAATTGAGTTTTACAGGAACTGTGTTTGGGTTTTACGCATTCCTTTGATTGAAATCTGACGAGTCCCCAAACATTTCAAATGTGTGCATGGTGGTATATATCTTTAGGTGATTTCACTTGCGTATCCAGCAATGCTATTTTTGTGGTCGCTTAATGCACGCAGTTCAGACAAACGCCGTCAGGATCGCGACGTGACAAGTACCATCAGAGTCGATAAAGAAGTTTTATAGATGGCGGTGTATATACACTTTATTGAAGGCCGTGCATTCAGATCGGTAGGCGGAACGTTCGAATTTTTGAATTCGAGCCGTCTGATTGGTCCCCAAGGCCGCCATCTTGTAAGTTCTATGTCACGTGACTACCACCTGACACGTAGCGCATTCTGTCAGCGACCGTCTGCACTGCGTGCATTAAGCGACCACAACATTCTGGCAGTGAAATCACCTAAATATATATACCACCATGAATGTGTGCATTTATTTTTTATTATTCATTCAATGGTGCTTGTTAGTTTATTCTCACAATTTTTTGTGTAGAGGCTGGCAGACACCTTGGGCTTGGGGCATACTGCCCTTTGCTGTCAACCTTTCTACTTAGCCTATTGGTGGAAAAAAAATAATAATTATTATAATAATAATAATAATAATTGGATGAGCGAAGCAAAGACTTCAATTTCACTGACCCCCCAAAAAATTTAGCTTGAGTGTTTTTTTTTGTTTGTTTTTTTTCCGTTTGTTTGTATTTTTGTCTGTTTGTTCGCTCTCTACCGGGCAAATGGCATATGCGATCTTGATGAAAATTTGAGGGGACCTTCGAAATCTCTGAACTTAGACTTGCCATATTTTTGGGTACAATCGAAGAAATATTTCTCACGAATATCGTACTTTTACGATTTTTTTTCTTTGATTTTTAGCGCAATATTTCCGTGACATTTGGGCCGATTCTGACCAAACGGGTGGGGCTACAACGTTCATATTTCACATGAACATTAAGGTTATGGTGATGTATTGCTTTTTGAAAGAAAAAGTTGAAAAAGTTAGCCAGAATCCATAGAATAAAGGTTTTAAAATGAGTTTTTTGAGGATTATAATAACAATTAACAAGTAACAATAGAAACTTGACAACAATCACCTGCAATGCATTCAAAAAGCACTTGCAAAGGAAAAGTGGTCCTACGCAAACTAAAAGTTTACAAAAAAGCTCATCCATCAACGCGGCGGGACTTAAGCGTTTTCCTAGTAATATATTTATCACTACACTTTGTTCCAACATCATTTAGTTGGCTAAAGGGGTGTTTCCACCATTTAAATCTTGGGCATCACCGAATCAGCAGCACCGGCCTGCCAAGCTCGGCACCTCATCTTCTTCCTCATTTTCTTGTCGTAACACCAACTCTATCCACTTTTTCCTGTCCTCCCACCATTTTTCTCTCTCTTCAACCACTACCCACTCCTCTCCTCTCTCCTCCACATCTGCCTGTACTTGATCTTGCCATCTATCTCGAGGTCTTCCCACTCTTCTCATATCATTCTTTAGTTCAAATGTCCATACCATCGTAGTCGCTCCTTTCCCATCTTGAACTTTAGGCTCTCTACTCCTTCTTTCTTCCTTATCATACTACTTCGTATCTTGTCCATCTTTGTCACACCTGCCACACTGCGTATGAACTTCATCTCAGCTGCTTATATAGCACTTTCTTCCTTCCAGCCCATTGGCCACGTTACAGCACCATATGTTAAAATGGGTAGATAGTACATCTTATATTGGAGCATTTTGCATTTTTTAGGGAAATGCTCATTCCAAATTAGCTTTCTGATCTTTTGGTAAAACTTTTTTGTTATCCCCACGCTCCGCTTAACTTCATTCCCTACTTTTGCTTCATTAGTCACAATACTTCCTAGGTATTGGAACTCATCTTTTTCCTCCAGTTCTACTCCCCTCAGTGTGATCCTATCTTTATATCTTTGAGACTTTTTGACTCTTTGCATCTCTAAAACCTCACTCTTCTTAATGCTAATCTTCATTCCAAATTCTTCTGTCACTTCATTTCTTCACCATTGTCTCCAAATTCCACGATATCATCTGCATATATCATTTTCTGGTACAGTCTATTCGCTGAAAGAAGCAGCAGCCGGGTTTTTGAAAAGATTTAGGTTTCAATGGAAGCGATTGACAAGCAATCATGTAAAGAGTTATACCCTCCTTTGTGCAATCCTTGCTTGACATCGTCGGTTTGTCCCGCGCGGTTGCCACTTTTGCTATATGACTGACCAGTGACCACCCGATCTATCCCACCCTTACTTTTATATTCTATTTTAATGTTATTATTTTTAACCTTGGCAACCCTGTCTACGACAGTCGCAAAAGCGTGGCGCGTGCCATGCAGGTCCAACCCTTCGCTATGCTTCTGCTCCTTTATGGCATTGTGTGGCTAATAGCTGACCAATTTCGGATCTATTCACGGCCGTTCTTTCCAAAACCCCGGCTGCTGTTTCTTTCAGCGGATAGACTGTATCTTGATCTTTTACTTCTTCTTCTGTTACCTCACTTGGGTGTACACTGCGCAGCATTTCATCCATTACAATGTCGAATAGTATTGGTGATAGTACGCTCCCTTGTCGTAGTCCTATATCCACTGGGAACCATTCACTTTCACCGTGTCTCGTTTGAACGCAACTTTCACACTTCCGGTACATACTCTTTATTCTCTCTAGGTACTAGAGTTTCACTGATCCCTTTGCGTTTTAAACATGCCCATACTTTCTCCCTTGGCAGATGATCATATGCCTTTTCCAAATCCAGGAAAACCATATACATACTCTTTCCATCTTCCCACTTATTTTCCATTCTTTGCCGTAAAGAAAATATTAGGTCGATTGTGGACCTTCCCCTTCTGAATCCATACTGTTCTTCCCTAAGTTCTGGTTCTACTATTTGACAGACTCTCCTTTCCATTACCCTCTCATATATTTTTGCTCCTTGACTTTGTAAGGTGATTCCTTTGTAGTTATTGCATTCTTTTCGATCCCCCTTTTTAAATATGGGCACTATTACTCCTCTTAACCAATCATTTGGCACCTTATTTTAATCATTTCAACAGAAAACTCGACAGGTCCTGGGGCCTTTCCATTTTTCATTCCTTGTATTGCTGTGACTACTGTAACGGTTAGCAGCTTTGCTCCCTTTTATAAAACGACATCGCCGACACGTTGCGCGCCAAATGTACGGTTAGCAGCTTTGGGACAGGACATACCAGGACACCTACCAAGGTTCACGGTCAAGGGGTGGGTCTTCCCCTGCTCCTCCGTCTCTGGAATGCTCCCGGGTACCCCCCCTAAGTTGGATCCTCCTTACAAATATTTCAGTAAAATGATTCTATAATATGTATATTTCTGCAAGGTTATGTCACCTGAAGTTAAATGATAAAAGTCAAGTATTATATCCACTTAAACAACGTAGCGTGGACTGCTGTCTTAACTTGAAACTTGTGAAAGAAAAAGTTAATTAAAAATACAAATTTTGATAAGAATTTTGGTAGGTGAGGCCTAAATAAAAAGGACTTACTATATGTTATATATCTAATTACCGACCAAGTGACTGTTGATACCTACTGTCTTAGTCCTACCCTTAGTCCAAATCAAAATGCTTATTGATAAAGCTTTAGGTAAAGTTATGCAGCCAGACATAGGCTTCGATAAGGTCCATGTATATACATAACATATAGATAAGCACACAAGCGTAAATAGTTCAATAGGAGGCTGGAATAAAAGGTAGAGTTAATTCTGCAACCAAGGAGTCTCCAGCGTCATCATCATCGTGCCTTTTTGTGGCAATAAATCAAATACACTTAAAAAGGTGATTACCTGCCTATCGTGGTACCACACTACACATATGGCATTTATGTTCCAGTTCTATTTGCCCTGTAATTCTCCCCTTTTAATATGGTGTGAATACAATTTAGTTAAAATAACCCTTATGGCCAGTAAAAATGGGTACTCATTCCTCAATGGTGTCAGGCAGCATCTCCCAATGCCAGTCCCCGACGGGCAGTCCTGATGGTGATGACAATGACTAATGAGATGATGTCCGGTCCGACAGATAGACAGCCTTGAATGTGCGCGCGCAGACGCTTGATTCTCTCTGGGCGCGGGAGTCTCCGATGACGCGCGACAATTAACGTTCAAAGTCTAGATACGTTTACGGGAACTGTTCATTATGGATAGTTAATGACATCACTGATTCGCATTCTCTCTCTCTTACATTCTCCTGTCCCTTTTTATCCTGTTCTATAGTGCCCAACACTCTGTAGACCTGTCACTCCGATACTGTCCTCCGTCCTCTCACTGTCCTCTTGTTAAACTGTTTCTAATCACGATTATTGTTCCTGTCTCACTCTTACATTACTCACACTCGATGCGGTGCTGATTTCATTACACACTTATGACAGTTTCGTCGTATTTCACGTAGCCTAAGCTCGCCTACCCTGGGTGAGCGATCTCACTCAGTCCCCGCGTGGGTGGTCCTCACTCGACTAGTACGGCCGGGTACTTCCGCCACTTACGCGCCAAAACGGTCTGTTGATCCGCGTTTTTGATATCACGCCTGTGCCTCTTCTCTCTTTACCACGTAACTAAAACGTTATTCGTTATGATTCGAATTCAATGCCACTAAACAATCTTTAATCTCAACTATTGTACTTTTAAAAATGGCGATTCAGCCTTCGTCACTTAGTCTCCACCCGCGGTAGATCACGCCTGTATCTCTTATTAAACACACGTCCTCCGAAAATACACTGATTTTATCACTGGGCGTCTGCCCTCTGTTATACTCGAAACTGGGCTGCTCGCCCTCTACTATCACACACTATCCAACTGGGCCTCGGCCCTCTGTTATGGGCTATCGCCCTCTGGTAAGAAACACTCCGGCAACATCCGTGCCCACCAACGACTTCCTCACGAGTGACTCAAAAGTGTGCGTCCCTCCAATCGTGTCCTTCCACTTCGTACACTCACTTACAGTTCTGACACCCACGCCACTATAATACCGATAACTGCGTTCAAACAAAGGAAAGTTCACCTTTGAGGTCTACTACGATTATGAGTACATTTCCACCAATCAAGAATAGCGTCTAATTCAAATTATTCAAAATCTAGCTCACTGCTAGACACTGCTTGACCAATCACTGGCCCGCATTCGTTTTATGACCTCATATGGATATGCGAACGGTTAGGACTATGCGGAAGCACCAAATACCCCCTCCACCAGTCCAACACACTATAAAATTTATGACAATAAATTATTTTGGTGATTAAAAGATCAGTCTGATTTCACATGAAATCAGATGAAGTTTGATATTATAGGAAATTTAATTCTGCATCTTATGAGATGTGTCTGACAATTGTAAGTGGAAAACTATGGTTGTAATTAATATAATTAGATTGCTCCAGGTAAAACATGGTGAAATGAACTTGCTATTGAGATTGTATGGCCTAGTCCCGGCTTTCATACATGATAAAAATGATAAAAACAAAGCTTTTATTGGAAATATTGGTTGAAAAAATTAATAAAGCAAATAGTGGTAAATAAGTAGTAATTAGTGAGGGTGGAGTAGGGCCTAACCTCTACAGTACTTCCTCCTTCGTTACAGTGCCATCCTCCCATTCATTGGTTATCTCACTGTTCTCCTCCACTTCATAAGTTAACTTGTTGTTCTCGTCTTGTATACCTTTTTGATGTGTAACATTCAGGAGGTTCTGAAAGTACGACTTCCACATGCACTTTATTACCTCTGGATTCATTGGTAATGCCATCCTCATATTTCATGAATCTCTGCTTTTCCTTATCCTTGCGCTTCTCCTTCATCATGCCATATATCATTTTCTTATTACCATCAAAGTCATCTTCCAGTTTATCCGCCATTTCCATCATTGTTCTGATTTTTTTCTTTTTTTACTACTTTCATCACATTACTTTTTTGCCTCCTGTATTCCCCAATATTTTCTTCTGTCCTATCTAATTCTTTTGCCTTCCATGCCGCGTGTTTTCTCCTTGCTGCCATTTTAACTTCTTTACTCTTTACTACCATGGTGTCTTCTTTCTTTTCCTCTTGCCACGTTGTGTTCCACATACCTCTTCAGCTATGTGTAGTACATGGTCTCTCAAACATTTCCATTCCTCTTCTATGTCCAACAACCCACCCTCCTTTGGCATCACCTGCTTTAGCATCTCTTCATATTTTTGCTGCATGGTTCTATCTTGCAATTTCCACACTTTAATCTTTCTACGTGTCTCTTTTAGATGTTTTTGCTTGCCATTTGTCCCGGGCGGCGCCTCCTTTACAAATGCAGCCAACAGCTTGTGGTCACTTTCTAGGGCTATATTTGGGAACACTTAAACGTCTCTAATCTCCCTTTTCCCCTTACTGCATGTTATTATGTAATCTATTACCGTCTCCGACTTCCCATCCCAACTATATCTTGTGATACCTTTTTCTTTTTGAAGAGAGTGTTGCAAATGGTCAATCGGAGTCTGGTACACATATCTAGCAGGTTGGTCCCATCAGCATCTCTAACCCCATACCCATGGGCTCCTATTACCTCATCATATCCATGCCTGTCCATTCCCACTTTTGCATTAAAGTCTCCCATGAGCATCAGGTTACCATTTCTAATGTTCTCTATGGTACTCTCCACCAAAGCAAGAAAGTCATCCTTTTCTTGCCTTGGCCTCCCAACCTGCGGTGCATACCCCTGTATTAATGTCCATCTTTTCATTTCCATCTGTATTAATCTGTCACCCATGTTCACAATATCAATTACTTCCTTTTTTGTTCTTTCATTTACTATGAAGCCTACTCCATTTCTCCCTTCACACCCTCCTGACCACCACACTTTATATCCATCCCTCAAGTCCTTTGACCCTTCTCCCTTCCATTTTGTCTCACTAACTCCCAACACATCTATTCTTCGAGATTTCATCATATCGATTATTTCTTCAATTTTTCCATTTAAAGTCATGATGTTTAGTGCAGCAAACACCCTCTCCCCTTCCCTCCAATGCTTTCTGTTCAGTTGGTTGTCTACCTCCGTTGGATGCCGTCTGTCTTCTCCGTTCTTCTTTTCTGTCACCTTCTCCTGGCCCACACACATCTTGTCTGAAAAACCCGCGTTCCATCTTTTCTTTACGACTATCTTCAATGGTGACGTCATGGTTAACTATAGGCTTACCATGGCTCATCTTGTTATAGCCTACAGAGATCTCCCCATGTCCAAGTCTTGCACTATCTGCCCTGTTCTTTTGGCACACTATGCCCTTTGTATTCTCTAGGCCTAGGCTGTCAACCGGTTCATGATAACCCATACGTACATAATATGCAGTAGGCCCAAAAGTATTATGTATTGGTCTAGTCCACTCTGTTGTTTTGTTGTTTTTGTATTTCCTCGTGTCACTGTCCTGACACTGGATAAACTCAGCCACAAATGTTTCCACTATTTTTCTCAGCTCCTCATTTAACAATCTTCCTGGCCCATGCAGTCCAAACATTTTACTTTGTTTGTGTACCATATGCTAATCTTACTGCTATAAGTAATTCTTTCTCATCTGCCATTATCACCGCCCTATTTCGACCACCACGTATGTCACTGCTTCCAACACATAACACGATTGTTTCTGGATTTGTCACACCTTCCTTCATATTATTGTCTTGGATTAATTTTCCTAATTCTTTTATTCTTATACCATGGAAATATTTTAACTTGATAACCTTTTTGATACCATTCTTGCGCCATAGTAGGTACAATTGTATATCCCCTCCAAATAATTTGCTAGTTATGCTTCCATTTTCTTTTATTATCGGCAGCATACTATTTTGCATTACCTCAGTCTCCTTCCTTAGGCAACCTCTGTTTTCCTCGTGGGTCTGTATTTCATTGTAACTTCTTGTAATTCTATTTGTCTTCTTCTTCTTCTTTTCATATGCCAACAATTGACATTATTTATGTCATCATGTGTTTTCTAGTTAGCCAGTAGAGATAGGACTCCTGTTCGCTCCGATCCATGCCATTTGGCATTTTGTCGCGTTCAAGCTTTATATATGTACATTGAAAAAGATGTTTCCTGTCTTGTTCCCCAGCTCCACACATCCGACAGACACTAGATTCAAAAATTCCAAATCTATGGAGGTGCTTTCCGAGTAGGTCAAGACCTGTTTGAAGCCGGAATTGAGCTGTCTCTATTTTTCTACTGTAGCACTTACGTTTACCAGTCGGCCTCATTCTAGTGTAATCTTCCCACAGTTTATTCTGCCCCCTCTCTTGCCATTCCTTACGGACTGCTTTGTCTGTCGATGCATGCAGGTGAGATTTGAGAGATTTATGTGACAGTTTTTTACTTTCTTGTTGCTTTTTGCTACCTTGTTTGGCTAGGTAGTCGGCCTTCTCATTACCATATATGCCACATTGGGTTGGTATCCATTGTAGCACAATTTTGTTCCCATCATTCATGAGTCGTAGAATCTGTAGTTTACATTGTCTAATTTCGGGTTCTGTTTCCTCCTTATTTGCAATGGCTGCAATGGCAGTCTTGGAGTCGGATAGGATCACAATTTTCCGGTTTTCAGATTTTGATAGTTTCAATAGTGCTTCAACTATTGCTCGGATTTCTCCATCATAATTGCTTCCATTAGCACCAGCTGGGTAGGAAGCCTCAAATTCTCGGCTGTATATCCCTGCGCCCGCATTTCCTTCCCCTGGGGATGCTGATCCATCTGTATACAGATGTAGCCATTCATTTTCTGAGTATTTCTGGCGAATGTATGCCATTGTCAATTTCTTTAGTTGAACCAATGAGTGGTTGTTTTTCTTACCGTCGATGTCAGGTATTGTCAATGCATGTGGGATTTCTAACAATGCAACATTTATGTTTGGTGGTAGGAGGTCTTGTCTATTGTTAATTGCCTCATTCCCAATTAAATGCTCATTTATTTGCCGTGCCTTCGTTATGAATGTTACATGGGTTTTATGTTTTTCACATGGTTCTTTATCCCAGTAGTTCTGATCCAGTCTTACCAGTTTTTCATATAGGATCCCTGCAGCTTCATTTTGTCTGGCCTCTAGGGGTGGAATATTGGCCTTTGCTTCCATAGCTACTATAGGTGTGGTTTTAACACCTCCAGTAACTATTCTGATTGCAGAATTTTGGACCCTATTTAGAGATTGTAGTGCATTTTTAGGGGCTTTTGTTATGATTGCATTACCATATTCAAGCAGTGGTCTCACATAGGTTTTATATGTGGTAGATAATGTGTTCTCTGTTGCCCCCCAGGTAACACCTGCAACTCTTTTTAATTTAATCGCTTCCTTCCTGCTGCTTGCATTTTTTCAATATGCTTGGTCATTGTCATTTTTTGATCCATAGTTACACCTAGGTATACTGGGTTATCTTCTTTCTGTAACGGGTTTGTTCTGTACTTGAGTAGAAATGTTGGTACACTTCGTCCCGTAGTGTGGTAGTCGTACACGGTCTTCTTTTCGTTAACTATCATTTCATTCTTTTCTGTCCATTCTTCCAGAGCTTTAAGGGCTTTATTCATTTCAATTTCCATCTTATCTTTATCTCTACCACTGTACCACAGCACCACATCATCTGCAAACAGCTTTACTTTGACCTCACTTCTCTCTTCAATATAGTCAGCTAGGTCATTTATGAAGATCAAGAAAAGGGTAGGACTCATGACTGCTCCCTGGGGAACTCCTGCCTTGGTTTTTCTGTATTTTGATCTTTTGTTTCCATATCTCACTCTCATATACCTCTGGCTCAGGAAATTTTTAGTCCATCTGTATATGTTGCTTGGGATGTTCATATCCGACATTTTTGTAAGTAAGATCTTTCTGTTCACAACATCAAATGCAGTTTGGAAATCAACATACACCACAAGTGTTGCTAGTTGTTTATTGAAGCCTTCCTTCACCTCCTGCTGTAGATATGCCACTTGGTCGAGAGTGCTTCTATCTTTCCTGAAGCCTGCCTGGTGTTCTGTTATGAGGTTATTTGTCTCCAGGTAGATTTTTAATCTTTGGTTTACCATGCGTTCCATGAGCTTTGACATCATACTTGTGAGAGATATAGGCCTATAGCTCTCTACTTTACTACTGTCTTTTCCTTTCTTCACTATGGGGATAACTTCTGCTTTTTGCCATATATCCGGTATGTTTCCCTCCCATATGGCATTGAAGTATGTCAGTAATACCAGTTGCCCTTCCTTTCCTAGGTTTTTCAAGAATTCAGGGTAGATTAGGTCAACTCCTGGTGACTTCTTGTTTTTCAGTTTACTTAATGCTTGTCCCAATTCATGGATATTAAATGGTGCATTATAAGGGTCCTCGTTATCATGTATGTATTTTGGTTGCTCTACTTTTACATGTTTATTATTTATTGGTCTTGTCTGTTGTGACATATACTGACAGAACGCCTCTGCTTTATCCTTATCTTCGGTGAGTTGGTCTTCTTTATATGTATATTATTGGCTCCTGTTGTTCTTCCCTCTTTTCATGGTTACATAGACTGGAGAAGTATCTATGTGCTTTGACACCATCCTTTCTGTAATCTATTTGCTCCACATATTCTTGTAATGCTATTCTCTTGCTTTCCAAAATTTGTCTTTTTAACATGGCTTGTACTCTTCTTAGTTGAATCATGTCTTTCATGTCTTAAATTTGTTCTGCAGTTTTCCTTGCTTGATCTCTTTGTTGTTTCAGAGTTTGTAGTTGTTCATTCCAGAACGGTTTGTAATTTGTTTGTTTTCCTCTAGGTACAGTTTTTTCTGCAGCTGTTTGCATGATATCTATAATTTTCTGGTTGTCTAAATCAATGTTTTCCCTTGATTCAAATTCCAGGAATAGTTCTTCGGTAATTCTTCTGTACTCCTTCCAGTTACCCTTTTTAAAATTCCAAGTGCATTTGGTTTCTCTAGCTTCAGGTTTACATTTCTGTCTTGTTATAAGTAAAATTTTGTGTCCAGCACCGGAAGGAGACTCTAGGTTGTCCTGTTTCATGTGATTGAATAAGTTTGTGTGGCATAAGGCTAAATCTGGTCTGGAGAGGCCTCCTCTGTATGAGAGGAAGGTATATGGATCTGCTGCTTCCAGTAGCATCAGCGGGTTGCTGTCTATGTATTCTTCAACTATGTGTCCAACTTTTGTTGTTGTATTGTAATGCCAGGCTTTATTGGGTGCATTAAAATCTCCTACAATTACTGACGTACTGTCAACAGTGACTAGATCTAAAAATTTTGTTTCGTTTGTTGGTGGGTTATAGAGAATGATGTATGTGGTCTTAGTGTGATTTTTCCACAGTTCTAGTTGTACCACCTCTATCTTGTCTTCTTCGTCCATTTTGTGTAAAATTTTAAATTTAGATGTCAGACCTACTTTCACACCAACTATGATGCCTGAAGAGATTTGTCTCTGTCTAGGGAGAGTATATATTATTTTGTAGCCGTTAATCATGGCTTTGTCCAGTTTTTCGTTGTCTGAGATTGATCCTGCTTCCACCACTGTGAATGCGTCTACATTTTTGTCACTAATTATCTTCTTAAGTTCTAAATATTTATCTTCGGAGAGACCTCCTGTGTTCCAATACAACAAGGTGACGGTGCCCTGAGAAGGACACATTTTCTCCACTCTCCTATCTCTTCTGTTAACTTGCTTTGGCATCTTCGAGTCCGAACGCTTAGCGTGATCCAGGGGGCACGTGTAAGTTTTAATCTTACGGACGCGTTTGAAAGTCACCCCCCCCCCCCTATTTGTTAGATTTTCTATATTGCCCTTGTTTATGATGAGCGGTCCACACATACTTTCTACATTAGGTCTACTTTTATGGGATATTCGCTGTTTTTCTACTTCTCGTGTTTGTTGTTTCATTTTATTGCTTTCAGTTTTTTCACATCCTTCTTCTTCTTCTTCTTCTTCTTCTTCTTCTTCTTCTTCTTCTCCCCCATCTCTCTTTCCTGAGTTCCTTTAGGATCCATCTTTCTAGCTTCCTAGTTTGATCATTTTTACCTGTTTTGTCTCCTTCACTTGTGTCTGGGCATGTGTGTGAAGTGGGCGTTTCTATACCAGGTTCTGCGCTTAGATTTAGTTTCATAGGTAGGCCTTCGTCTACAATTCCCAAGCCTAGTTGTTCTATTCCGCTATCTTCGTCCACTTTACCTCCTTCATCAATATCTGTAGGCCTCAATGCCATGCCTATGTCAGATGTACAGCTTGGGGTTTCTACGTTTGGGCATTTGTGTTGAGTGGTCATGGTGTATACTAGACTCTACGCTAAGCTTTAGCTCCTTAGGTAGGCCTAGGTCTACTATTCCCAGGTCTTGTTCTATTTCACAGTCTACTTCCATTTTACCGCCTACATCAACATCTGTAGATGCCTGGTCTACGACATCGGCAGATGAACACAGTCCTACTATATGGATTTGATCCTGACTCACCATTCCAATTCCTATGATCTTCCTTTTCACACACAATTTACACTCCCATGTACTTTCTCCTGATGTATCTCGTTTCTTTTCCTCGGCACAGGGGAAATGTGCCCATTGCTTGCAGTTAACACACCACAACCCCACCCTGACTCCCCTTTCACACACTAAACACTTATTCCCTACATTCGTCTTCCCTGGTTTTGTTTTGATCTTTCCAACACTTTTCCCTAGCTTAGCCTTGGCCATCTTTCTATTTACGTTTTTACTCACCAATTCTTGATCAATTTTCAAAATTTATGGTTAAAATGTTCTTTATGATCGTTTATTCCCCGCACCACACTTTTAATACCATCTTTATTACGCAATATTGCAAATAACTAAAAGATAACTGCTAATAAAACAAAACCCCTACTAGTTGTTTATAATAATAATAGTAATAATAATAATAATAATAATAATAATAATAATAATAATAATAATAATAATAATAATAATAATAATAATTAAGTCAACGAGCATAGCAATTTCATTCGGTCATAACTCTTGTAGTTTTCGTCATAGAAACAAAATTTAAAAACCATATTTACTTAATTCACACATGACATCATAGGCCTAATAGACAAATTTTAGTAAAATTAAATAAATAAATAAATCCATATTTAGAGTTTACCCACTCAGTCACACAACTGATTTTCAGTGGGGGACAGTAAACCAAAGTGACCAAGCCAACCCTGTAGGCCCCGACGCAATCGACAAGTGAGCGATAACCAACCAAAGATCAATATTTTTAATAGGAAATATAGCAATCAGTGGTATGGAGTATGGACAGTACAAACGCCCGTGGATCAACGCCAGAATCAACAAGACCGATTCAGAACAACTTTAAATTTATTGTGCTTCGTTGCTAGGATGGCTCCAAAGTCACCGTTTATAAATTCCTAAGACAAGAACTGATGGACTTAAGTCCAAATCAGAAGTTAAAGAACTTCTGACTTTAGCGGGAATCGAACCCTGGACCTTCTGCATTAGAAGCAGGTACGCTAACCACAAGACCAACGAGCCACACTTTACCAAATAGTTAACATTTTTGCTAGTAGATAATTTTATTAACCCGACGTTTTGATCAAAATGTAAGATAATGCCTCGCGAGCCGGCCGATCACACAACGCTGCCAGACACGGTATGCATGTCATTCATAACTCGGCGTACAATAGACCGGAAGATCAGAGCTATTAGGGGTTAGAAAAGTTTAGGACCATCATTTCTAGTGCCAACTGGGGCTGATACGGATTATATGTACAGGGATTATGTCCGCTATGTTCTGAGGAAACCATCTTTGATGTACGGCAATTATATCAACTCATTAAATAAATATCTAAAGTAGAGGCCATATTATAATATACTGTGTAGTGTGTACTATGTTCTTGTACTGTACAGTAAAATGAATATGTTTTCCGTACAGCTATGGGAAATCAGCACCGGTTTGGATTGTTGTCCAGTGCACCATCAGAATCAACATCATTCTCTGCAGGAAAGCCTCTAGGTAAATAGCGGTAAGACTTATATTGACTTCCTCTATTTGAAAGACCAAACATAAACCTAATTTCCTTGATATCTTGTAGAATCCTCTTTTCTTCAAATGTTCAACATAAGTTGCTATTACTGTAGCTCTCTCAAGATCTAGCTTGCGAGTTCTTTTGTGCATGTCGTTTAGTTCTGTTTTAAATACTTTCAAATTTAAATTGTTGACATTAGTTTTTAAACCAGCATCTTTTCACAGGCTGGGGAGGGGCTCAACTCCAGATGACATCAACTAATGTGAATAATAGCTTTTCAGGAGGCTTGAGTCCTTTCTCATCCTCTCTGCCGGTAGAAAACCAGAGCTTCCAGCTACAGAAACCACCTCTTGGAAATAAAAGAGGAAAACGTTAAGTTTTTAAAATTTAATTGTTGACGTATTTGTATTTGATATGAATATAAAGTAAGTACTATGTATCATGTATTTACTATTTATATTAAATTTGTACATGATTGAGGGTGTAATCATTACGCTACTGACTAGTAGTTACTTGTGTGTTTTACTGAAACATCTAGGCACAATTTACAAATGCTCAAGATTGTGTTTCATAATCATAGGTAGCTTGAGCTCTCAGTAAAGTTAACATTAACAACCATCAGGCCAATGTGTCAAGTATTAACCATGCACTTTTGATACTTTATTTGAACATGGACTTTAAATCGTTGTATAGATCCATGGTTTGAATGTCATGATTCTTCACATTTATGTTTTTAGCTATTAAAATTCCAAAATTGGAAAATGTATAGGCCTATAGGCATAGTTTTTTATAATTGTTTTGTGCTTATAATGTATATTCTAACATCCTATACAAAGTATATGGAAGAACCCCTATTTTATATCTTCAAGTGTCTGCAGAAAAGTCGTTGGTAGCAATAAATCATAAAAAATTGTATTTTGTTCAAAATAGTGTCTAAATTACCATGGAGTTAAAATTGAATAGTTAGGTACAAACAAGTAAAGTAACACAGATTAGTATAGTAATCGTTAAATCAAATAAATCATTATTTCAAATTCAACTGCTCATCTTGGTAAGCGTTAGTAAATAAATCAGATGTTAATCCCCAATCAATCGAATGACATTTTACTGAATGTCCTAGTGTGCGATCAGCCCTCCATATGCTAAATGCCAATGTTCTTAGCATGTTTGTAAGTACATAATATGAGAGCTACTAAGATCTGAATGCTGCAACATGATACACTGTGCAGTGGCTAACGCAACTAACGAATGATGACTTTTGTGTGTGTTTTTATTTACTACAATTCAGAAATTAAAAAAGTCCGCCCCAACCGGGAATCGAACCACGGATCTCCCACATTCCAGGTGGACGTCTTAACCACTAGACCATCAGGACGGGTACATTTTAATCTCTGAATTGTAGTTGCATTATACATCTGAATGGATGGACGACCCCGAGTAGTAACTGAACGGCTAGTTTTGGGACGGGTTTGAGACTCCCTCCGACTGGCTTAACAGATCCTTTGTGGCTGCTTATCTTCTGCTGGGAGTTGGGACTCGGGAGTTTCCTACATTACTTTCTGTTCCCTTGACATTATTTTTAATAATGTGGGTCATTGACCATCACAAAACATAAAATCTTAGGATGAATATTGCTAAATTATCAATTTACTTGAATTAACACTTCTGTTGTTCAAATTGTTCTATGAATCTATATCAAATTGTAACATATTATGTGAAATTTAAGTTTTATTATTTTGAACATACTGTACAACAATCCAAAGGACTCGTAAAATATACTTTATCTCTTTTAGGAAATAGTTTGTTGTGGGATTGTAATATCGGGGTTCAACCAACTGGTTAAAAGTTAAAACTTTAAATTAAGCAGTACAAACTCATATGGAATCTTTGGGTCATTTGATGGATCATTAATTTTTTTACACTTCACAGTAAAGTATTGTCAAAACCAATTTTATTTGTATAAATAATTTTAAGATGTCAAATTCAAAATGGGAGTCTTTACTTACATTTCTTGGACCATAGAGTTATATTTTTCTTAGTGTTTTACTTTTTTGATGCTACAAAATGCTAATTTTACGAAATATAAAGTTTTTTTATACCTATTGAGCTAGTGTTTTTTGTGACTACCTATGTATATTGAATTGAAATGTTCCTATAATTCATAATTTATCATTAGAATAATATACACCCCACAATTTAGGTTTTTGGTGGAAAGGAAAAAGAGATTCTACAAAATGCTAAATTTGTCAAAATGAATAGGTTCTTTTTTTCTCCTGCACTGCCGTCGCTGGTGCAAGGTGTAGAGCACCAACACGTTATTCTATCTCCGTGCAGCCTACATTGCGGCGTTATTTTGTCCAGTGTAAACTTACACTTTACCGCGGTGTAACACCCGCTCCAGAGGTGGGTGTACGGTGAGTGCAGTGAAAAGATGGTGGCAACTTAAATTTAACTGTGTTTTAACTTTAAACGTAATCTCAACATTTCTTGCAGGCTTTACAGTTTACACCATGCATAATATGTTTTATATTACATACATTACTTATTTCATACAAACGTGAAAAGAATTCAAAATTGTACAGAATTATTTAACTGATCAAATGATGCTACACTATAGCTTTTTTTTGTCTTCCTGTAGTGTAACCATGATTCCCTACACTATCGACCTTTTCCGGTCTACACCCTACACCGGCACCACAGAAAAGTGCAAGACAAAAAACGAACCTAATGCTAACAATTCTAAATTTAAATGCTAAAAAGAGATATCTCTAGTGTGTTCATATTAATAGGGTCCATGTCGGTATCAGGAAATGCTTCTAAAAATATGCTGGTACTGTGGACCTAATTTCAATCATAGAGTAGCACTTACCAGCATACTTCGTGAATGTTTTTTTGTTAAATTAAACGCCTTCGCATAACCGCGTTCGAATATGAAAATTCAAACAAACCCGTTCACTTTTGTGTGTACTAACTTTTACTTGAAAAGAGTCCAGTAGTAAAAATTAGCTGGTGAAATTGAAACTGGCTAGTACAAAGAAGCACACCACTCTGAATTGGGCTTTGCACGCAAAGCTTTCCGCAGGCCACGCCACCGTAGTACCGGCCCTCACATCAAATCACATCAACATTAGTAGACTACTGAATGACTCATGTATAGCTAGCAGGGGTGCCATGGCCGATCTAATGTCAACTAAATGTCACTTTCATCAAATATTATCAATTATGTAAAATTAGGACCATAGGCAATAGGCATATTGTTTTATCATATGAAATACCAGAGGGTTGTTGAATGTTGGCGGATGAAAAGACCAAACAGATAAAATGTGTGGATAAATGCAGTGTGGATGAAGAATCGAAAGCCTAGGCCTGGGCACGGACGTGTGGATCTAAGTATTTACATCTAGGCGCCTTACGCTAGGGCCGGTACTACGGTGGCGCTACGAGCGTGAGAAAGTGCAAAGCCCAATTGTGGACAAAAATAATAAATGATTGATTAAATCTACTTTTCAGAATGCACCATAATAACTGTGGGTGCTGTAATATGGTAACAATTGAATACCTGGTGTAAGAGAATCAAGTAAAAAATGTATGAATTTTTAAATGTTTACTGGCACATTTATGACTTATTTTTTGGTGGGTAACTGTACTTTAAAATTAACTGTCTCAATTGTACCTGCAGCAGTTTGTGCAATACAAAGGTAGGCCCTACTGTATGTCCTGTTGCATTAGTTACTTTAAATATAAATAAATAAATTTTATAAAGAGTCTACCCACTCAGTTACATAACTGATTTTCAGTGGGAGACTTTAAATCAAAGCGACCAAGCCAACCCTGCAGGCCCCGACGCAATCGACGAGTGAGCGATAACCAACCAAAGATCGATATTTTAAACAGGAAATATAGCAATCAGTGGTATGGACAGTGCGAACACCCGCGAATCAATGCCAGAATCAACAAGGCCGATTCAGAACAACTCTGAAGTTTATTATGTGCTTCGTTGCTAGGACGGCTCCAAAGTCACCGTTTACAAACTCATAAGGCAAGAACTGATGGACTAAAGTCCAAATCAGAAGTTAAAAAACTTCTGACTTTAACGGGAATCGAACCCTAGACCTTCTGCATTGGAAGCAGATACGCTAACCACAAGAACAACGTTACAGTTAGTACACACAATAAAGCTCTATATTTTAGATACCCATGTAATAAGTTTTTATGGTGAATTAATAAACATGAAATTGTCATTTTGTTTAATCAGGTATACCGGTACTTATACCTACTAAAAAAAATCTGTTTATTTAATATGCTTATAGAAACATGTTTTGTAAGACTTTCAACTGATATAAAATGAATTGTTGGATGTTGAATTTCTGGAACTGGAGTTATTTGTATTAGGCCACGTTCACATAACTTTGTTTTAGTCTTAAGAAATTGTTATTGTTATAAGAAATCCGATATCCTGATTGGTCAGTAATATTTCAGTGGCCTGTCATAATGAAGTTACTCCTTTTCATTGGTTGTCGTAAGGATTATTGACGTCTGGTTGGTCCTTGGTAAGAATTTCGTTTTTGTTATAAGAAATTTCTTAAGACTAAAACAATAACAATTTAACACGTATTTCCTATCCCCTTATAACTAAACCAATTAGTGTGAACGCGGCCTTACCTTCCAACCTACCTTTCATTCCCTTAGAACTAGAGTTTTATACATTGTATTTTATTTTCTTCTGTTCTGTCTTAGATCATCTCGAATAACCTTAGTAAATTAATATGAGATGTTAAGCAATACCAATTAATCAATTCTGTCTTAGATGTTTGTTCAAATGTGCCTTGTAAAGGTATAATACTGGACTGGTGGACTTGCTTTCGCCGTTGAATATACTGACTTTGTCACATGACTGGTGGCAATTGGTGGCTCTGATTAAATAATAAGTTGGATCAACCCATCAAGAATTACATCGAGAGTAACTAACAAGCCAGAAATTATATCCACATGAGGAAGTTGGGGATCTGGAGCAAAGCCCCAGCCTCCTGCGGGGCAATTTATTTTTGACCATTAGTGATTCAAAGTTCATTTCACGTTTCATGGCGGCTGGGAAACACCCTGAAAACGCAAAAAAAAAAAACTTTTTTACGGGGTACCCGAGTGTACAGTACCCTATAGCGGAAACCTAGATAATAGGTTTTGCAAAATAAATCCTTCCCGTAGACAACCACAATGCCTACTTCTTACGGGGTGTAAATTTGGTGGTAATAACATATTCAAGGGCTATATTATGGGGCTTAATTTAAGATCTTGACGAATTATTGGATGAGCGTAGCAAGCAAAGTGAAGATTCCATTCTACTACACTGGAGAAAAAAATCTGGAATGATTTTTTTTCTTTTTTTTTCTTTTTTTTCTTTCTTTCTTTTTGTATTTTTGTCTGTTTGTAAGTTTTATGGAGGCCTTCGAAATCTCTGAACTTAGAACCGCCACGTTTTTGAGCGCAATCAAAAAATTATTTCTCATTAAAATCACAATTTTACGATTTTTTTCGATTTTTTGAAAATTTATTTTACTTATAACACCTACATGCTTTATCCGATTTTAATGATTTTTTCACAGATCCTTAATTTTATGAATTAATATATTCGTGAGAAATTTGAGCGCAATCGAATAATTATTTCTTATAAAAATCGCAATTTTTCGATTTTTCTTTTTTTAAATTAGTATGACTAATAAAAAAATTTAAAATTTAAGTTTATTTTTTATTTTATTTTATTTTATTTTTAAAAAATCTTCAACTTAGTAATAATTTTTTCACAGAACAACAGATAATCCGCACAACACATGGCAGCTCAATGCACCAATTACGCTCATCCAACAACGCGGCGGGACTTAAGCGTTTTCCTAGTTTAAGGAAATCCATGAATAAAATCTTCAGTAAGGATTTTAAAGTGTGGGTTTTAATCCAGGTACATCCCAAAATATAGTCTCGATAGCACGTGAGAAACCTCTATCGGCGAATTACATTATTACCTAAAATGATTTGAGTGCGCCTAAACGTAAGTAAACAGATTTTTGACTTCATACTCGTAGGTTCATGGCCCTACAGATTGTAATAATAACATTTTTCTGCCATGATTGACTTATACCGTATCAAGTGTGGTCTATTTACTAATTATTTACAACAATGAGACCATGGACTTAGAATAGTAACTGGCGGGAATGAGACAATCATCAAACATTATTTTGCCAATAGAAAAACGTTTACCAAATTATATTGAAAAAATACAAAATTAGACCTTCATTGACCTCTGCTAGCCACAAAATTAATTTTGAACAATAGAAATATTTTTTATTCGAAAGTCCCTTAAAAAAGCTTCAATTACATACCATGGATGCTAGGTTTCAAAAATGCATTTTTTTTAAATTCAATTTTATTACATTTTCATTTAGGGGATGATTAAACCCACCCACCCTATGGGGATTTTAGGGGTTTCATATGGGTTATTTAGTTTTTTATTTCTGAATCCAATGAAATTTGCTTCTGTTGCAATTTGTCCTTGGTTCGGGCTCAAATTAGCGTATAGACCCCAGACTATTAGTTTAGTTTAAGAGTTTAGTTGCTATCAAGGCGCGTCAACTGTAAGTCCACAATGCACAACTCTTATGAAAATCGCAATTTTACGAATTTTTTAAAAAAAATTCGACTTTAACATGCTTTATCCGATTGTAATAATTTTTTCACAGAATCTTAATTTTATGAATTAATATATTCGTGTGAAATTTGAGCGCAATCGAAAAATTATTTCTTACGATAATCTCAATTTTACGATTTTTATCGATTTTTGAAATTTCTTCGACTTAAAACACCTACATGCTTTATCCAATTCTAATGATTTTTTTACAGAACCTTAATTTTTATGAATTAATATATTTGTGTGAAATTTGAGCTCAATCGAAAAAATATTTCTCATGAAAACGTAACTTTTATGTTTGTTTTTTTAATTCTTCGACTTATAACACTTTCATGCTTTATCCGATTGTAATAATTTTTTCACAGAATCTTAATTTTATTGAATTAATATATTCGTGTGAAATTTAAGCGCAATCGAAAAATTATTTCTTATGATAATCTCAATTTTACGATTTTTTTCGATTTTTTAAATTTCTTCGACTTATAACACCTACATGCTTTATCCGATTGTAATGATTTTTTCACAGAACCTTAATTTTTATGAATTAATATTTTTGTGTGAAATTTGAGCTAAATCGATTTCTTTATTTATATATTTTTTTTAAGCACAATCATGAAAATCGCAATTTTACGCTTTTTTCGTTTAAAAAAATTACGCTCATCCAACAACGCGCCTGAAAAAGCGTTTGCGAAGCTTCCTAGTAACGATAATTGTATGAGCGAAGCGAAGACTTCAATTTCACCGACTCCCCAAAAAATTTAGCTCGGGGTTTTTTTGTTTGTTTGGTTTTTTTTTTGTTTTTTTCTGTCTGTTTGTTCCCTCTCTACCGAGCAAACGGCATATGCGATCTAGATTAAAATTGGAGGGGACCTTCGAAATCTCTGAACTCAGACTTGCTACGTTTTTTGGTACAATCGAAGAAATATTTCTCATATATATCGCACTTTTACGATTTTTTTCCATTTTAAGTGCGATATTTTCGTGACATTTGGGCCGATTCTGACCAAACGGGTGGGGCTACAACGTTCATATTTTACATGTACATTAAGGTAATGGTTATGTATTGCTTTCTGAAAGAAAAAAATGATAAAGTTAGCCAGAATCCATAGAATAAAGGTTTTAATATGAATTTTTTAGGTTTATAATAACAATTTACAAGTAACAATAGAAACTTGACAACAATCACCAACAATGCGTTCAAAAGGCACTTGATAAGTAAAGATATCCCACGCAAACTAAAAAAATTAAAAAGCTCATCCATCAACGCGCCGGGACTTAAGCGTTTTCCTAGAAACAAGCTTAGTAGTTAGTTGGATTGGTTGGATGAGCGAAGCGAAGACTTCAATTTCACTGACCCCCTAAAAAAATTGTCTCGGGTGTTTTTTTTTTCTTTTTTTTCTATTTGTTCGCTCTCTACCGGGCAAACGGCATATTCAATCTTGATAAAAATTGGAGGGGACCTTCGAAATCTCTGAACTTAGACTTGCTACATTTTTGGGTACAATCGAAGAAATATTTCTCATGAATATCGTACTTTTACGATTTTTTTCGATTTTTCATGCGATATTTTCGTGACATTTGGGCCGATTCTGACCAAACGGGTGAGGGTTCAACGTTCATATTTTACATGGACATTAATGTTATGGTGATGTAGTACCTTTTGAAAGAAAAAGTTGGAAAAGTTAGCCAGAATCCATAGAAATAAGGTTTTATTATAAGTTATTTGCGGTATATAATAACAATTAACAAGTAACAATAGAAACTTGACAACAATCACCTACAATACGTTCAAAAAGCATTTGCAAAAGTATAGAGATCCTACGCAAACTAAAAACTTTAAAAAGCTCATCCATCAACGCGACTAAAAAAAAGCGTTTGCGAAGCTTCCTATTGTAATGCAATGTACTTACAATTAGTATGTGTAAGCGTCATTATACAATCAGTAACCTGCACAATTGTTTTTTTGGATGAGCGAAGCAAAGACTTCAATTTTACTTTTTGTTTTTTTTTCACTTACGTTACCCCAAGAAAAATAGCTCGGGTGTTTTGTTTTTGTTAGTTTTTTGTCTGTTTGTTCGCTCTCTACCGGGCAAACGGCATAATATGCGATCTTGATGAAAATTGGAGGGGACCTTCGAAATCTCTGAACTTAGACCTGCTACGTTTTTTGGGTATAATTGATCAAATATTTCTTATGATTATCGTACTTTTACGATTTTTTTTCGATTGTTATTGAGATATTTTCGTGATATTTGGCAAACGGCTACTCCGATATTGATGAAACTTTATGGGAACGTTGAAAATCACTGAAATTATATATGTTATGATTTTAGGGACATTTGAAAAAATATTTCTTATAGAAATCGTACTTTTACGATTTCCCCCCGGGTTTTTAATACGATATTTTCGTGATATTTGGGCCGATTCTGACTAAACGGGTATGACTACAAGTACAACGTTCATATTTTACATTGACATAAAGATTATGGTGATGTAGTGCCTCTTGAAAGAAAAAGTTGTTCAAAATTCATAGAAAAAAAGGTTTAAATATAAGCCTTTTACAGGTGTATAATGTAATATCAAGTAACAAAAGAAAAAGTAATGAGATATCACTTAAATACGTAATTATTGGACAGAAATATTCCAAAGAAGCTCATCCATCAACGCGATTGGAAAAAGCGTTCGCGAAGCGGCCTAGTATGGTAAATAAATAAATCTAGGTGCCCGTTAGGGCGCCGCAGCCAAGCCGCGGTGCGCTACACACTCAGGCACCTTATACAGCAAGCAGAGTTGGGGTGATTTCGAGGTGTCACCCAGCCATCATGAAACGTGATGTGAACTTGAAAACTATCAAAATCGAGGGGATTTAGGTACCCGACAACACATGCCAAATTTGGTTGGGGTACGAGCATTCCTTCTTGGTGAAAATATGACTTGAAACATGCTCAAAATCACTTTAAGGACGTTAGTTACTACTGGCTACTACTCCTACTACTACTATCTAATTCGTCAGTTTCAATTGCCCAGCGATTCTGACCAAACGGGTGGGGCTAGAACGTTCATATTTTACATGGACATTAAGGTAATAGTGATGTAATTCCCTTTGAAAGAAAAAGTTTTAAAAAATTGCTGGAAGGCTTCCAAATAAAGGTTTTAAAATAAGCCTTATACAGGCATTCAATCAACAAGTAACTATAGTTACGTGACAATAATAGCCTACATTGTTTACGCAAAGCAAGTCTTTGGACCACTATATTTTTTCATTCTATTGTTAATTGGTAATACCATAGCAATTAAATCGACTTTGATAAATTATTATATTTTAACAAATAATTTTGCAATGGAACTTGAAAAAGTAATGAGATCCCACACATAACAAAAACTTGTAAAAATACAGCCAAACCTTACACACTCAAAAGAAATGAGATCTAAAAAAAAGGGCCAAGCTCATCTACCCTTCCACATTTGCGCATTCTTAATTCATAAACGTACAGTGTCCCATAACAACACCCTTGAAAAGCTTGGCAAAATAGAATTTGCATTGCATGACCATTACGTTAAAATTAATTAGAAAAAAAGAATTTGGATGAACTATTACGTTTAAATTAATAGTTGCAAATTCTATTTTGCCAAGCTTTTCAAGGGTGTTGTTACGGGACACTGTACGTTTATGAATTAAGAATGCGCAAATGTGGAAGGGTAGATGAGCTTGGCCCTTTTTTTAGATCTCATTTCTTTTGAGTGTGTAAGGTTTGGCTGTATTTTTACAAGTGTTTGTTATGTGTGGTGTAGTCTACCCACAGGGTCACATACTTGATTTTCGGCTTGTTTAACCCACCGCCGTTTTGATGTTTATTTACATCCAGACGGTGTTGCCCAGGAATTATGGAATTTAATTTGGCATATAGCGGAAAAAATGAAACACAGCTGAATGTTTTCTCAAGATGCTAAGTTGGGTATCAAAAGTCCCCACCTGTACCCCTACCGCGTGAGCTTCCTTGTAATATGACCTTGAAATGACCCCGATAAACGTTTATTTAGGTTTATCTCGTAAATGGTGGAAATTAGAAAAAACTACTTACTGCAAATATTGTGTATATCTAGGTGCCCGTTAGGGCGCCGCAGCCAAGCCGCGGTGCGCTACACACTCAAGCACCTTATACACCAAGCAGAGTTGGGGTGATTTCGAGGTGTTACCCAGCCGTCATGTAACGTGATGTGAACTTGAAAACTATCACAATCGAGGGGATTTAGGTACCTGACAACACATGCCAAATTTTATTGGGGTACGATTATTCCTTCTTGGTGAAAAAATGGCTTGAAACATGCTCAAAATCACTTTAAGGATGTTAGCTACTGCTAGCTACTGCTAACATCTAATACGTCGGCCCGCGATTCTGACCAGACGGGTGGGACTACAATGTTCATATTTACATGGACATTAAGGTTATAGAAATATAGTCTCTTTGAAAAAAAAAGTTGAAAAAGTTTGTTGGAAGGCTTCCAAATAAAGGTTTTAAAAAGCCTTAAACACTTGGCATACATCAAGGTTTTAAGTAACCATAGTTACTTGACACTTGTTGACGGTATAAGCAGAGTTAGGCGGGAAAGTGCGATACGTAAACAAATAGCGGACATTTAAAATTTTTCTTCTTTGTGTGGAACGAGAAAAGGTGTCATTATACTCTCATAAAACAAATCAGAAACCGTCCCTGCCTAGGCCCAGATGTGGAAAATTATTTATAATGCAAAAGTGTAGGTCTAAAGTTCCATTGGCTATAGGACTAGTAAAATTCATACTTACATTACATGTTTGACAAGCCTAGCCAACCCTATGCCAGCACAACATTGGACTGATATGAACTTGCTCAACTGTTTGTTTACATAATTGCAACAATCAAATCATTTCATACAACTTGTCTTTCGATTGGCCCGCGTTATGAAGGCACTGCCATCTAGAATAAATATAGAACTTTTTCGAGCTCTTTGCTATACTCAAATCTTTTTAAAGTGTTTGGATTTCGTGATACTCTTTCAACCATAGGGGTTTAATATCAATGCTTTCAACTCACAACCCATGACGTTTTCCACGATACCGTTCAAGAATACCAATTCCTTCGAAAACGAAAACGACTTCGTTTTCAAATTGCGTTTTCAACTCATCTCCCACGAACTCAAGAATTGGGGTCCAGTCCTTATACCGTCGTTATACCATGGTTATACCACCTATACCCAGGATGTACATGAATCCGGGTCTAGATATTTTACATCCTATATTGTTACTGCTAATACCATAGAATTTAAATCAACTTTGATAAAAATATTATATTTTAGCAAATAATTTTGTAATGGAACTTGAAAAAGTAATGAGATCACACACATAACAAAAACTTGTAGAAATACAGCCAAACCTTACACACTCAAAAGGAATGAGATCTAAAAAAAGGGCCAAGCTCATCTACCCTTCCACATAAAACGTACAGTGTCCCATAACAGCATCCTCGAAAAGCTTGGCAAAATAGAATTTGCATGTTATTACGTTTAAATTAATTAGAAAAAAAGAACTTGGATAAACTATTACGTTAAATTAATAATCGCAAATTCTATTTTGCCAAGCTTTTCGAGGATGCTGTTATGGGACACTGTACGTTTATGTGGAAGGGTAGATGAGCTTGGCCCTTTTTTTAGATCTCATTCCTTTTGAGTGTGTAAGGTTTGGCTGTATTTCTACAAGTTTTTGTTATGTGTGTTTAGATTGTCTACAAAAAAGGTTCTAACCTATTTTATCGCCAGTTCAATCCTTCCTCCCCAAAATCAAGGAAAGTGTAATCCACAATTTAGATAATTTCATAAATCGGGCAACAACACCTAGAAAGACAAGTTAAAATGTGTTGCAAACTTGGTTGTGGCCCAGAGTGATTTTAGAGTGTTTTCTCAATGGTTTTCTCAGATCAAGATTGACAGCTGTGCTTGTTTGTTGTTGTGACGTATTAAATAGGGCGTATCTATCATTGGCGAGTGTAGGCCCCTATGTCGATTTCAAGTGGAATTGTAGGGGGTGAGAAAATCAAATGTCATGATGTTTAAATTGTCGGCTGCAGAGCTTTAAAGAAACAAAATGGAAAAAAATTGCGATGTCAAACTCTCACGTAAAGATCGAGTGCAGACTTTAGCAAAGGCTAGCTAAAAATTCCTTCAAACATTCAAGGTCATGTCGTAACCGCTGATCCTCTGCAACTTTTTCAGCGCATATCCGTTTCCCTGAAATCAAGAAGATTAAGAAAGTTTTTTTGAGTGTGAATTATTATTACCTTACCCATTCTCCCTGTTTGATGAAAATGGAATGAGAAAATAATAAGGCTGCGTTATATTCAATATTTGAAAAGAATCAGGGAATTGCAGTCCCAACTGGCAGTTTCTACGAAATAGATGGAGGTTGGCTCTTGCATCGTGTTGTCTGACCCGCTGGAGGAACTTACAGGATCATGTTTGAAGTATACGTTTCTTACATCAAAAGACACTATTCAGAAAAAAACTTATGATACAAAAGTATCTGAAAGATCTCATAGATATTCCAAAAAGTTTTCTCCGGATACAGAATTTCACGAGAAATAAACTTGACTGCGGCTCAAGAGAACTTCTTGTCAAATAGTCATAATAACTAATAAGAACAAGCTGATTTCCTTCATTATGAAAAAGTTCCTTGAAAATGACTTTGAATTTGAACTTTGAAGTCAAGCACGCTGATGGAGACGCTGATACTCCGATTGTTCAAACCGCTATTGACTGTTCGATGTGGACATAGACCTACTTGTGCTGTTAACAGTAACCGCACCTGTAGAATCAGAATTATTTCTCATAAAACCGGGAAGAGGGGGCAACTATGCTGTATTCGTCACATAGGCTCAGTAATAAACTTCTTTTAAAATTGCACAGCCCTCGTGTCTTCCAGAAAACTGGGTCTGGCGTTTAGAACCTTGTTTTGGGCCAGCACCACAACATATCTTGGACTCACTTTTTTGTGGTTGTTTTAAAAGGATGCTGGGCAGAACCAACCATTGGTACGGGGAGGAAGGGAGGTTTCTCACGTCGCGTTCGTCATCGTCTTTGTCATCGTTCGTTGTGTCATTGTCAACGTTGTCGGGGAAGTTGTCAAGGGAAGGGGGAGGTGTCCCCTGTCCCCGACGACGATTGCCATAGCTCGCCTCTAGTTTCGAGGTGTAATATACTCTCCTCTTACTAGCTGATGTTTGCGAGGTGGACTTGTAAAAGTTGTACGATTGGCAGAGCCATGCTCTGGCCCAATTCTATCCTGGGCCCAGACGGGGGCGTGCATTGCAGTGGAGTTTCGTGTGAAAAAGCAGGAAGGCTTGAGATGGAGGACGACGAAGATGTCGATGACGTTCAGGAAGAGGATATTGAACAGCTATTACCGCAATCATTGTTCGAGGAGGAAGAAGATGGAGAAGATGCAAGTCGCAACAGCGACAGAAGTGGTTGAGATGTAATGGTAATGATAATGAACCGAGTAGGCCTACCGTCGAAACGTTATCAAGTCAAAATGAAACGTCAGATGATGAAATGGAAATCGATGAAGCCGATGAAGAGAAACATGGAGCGACGAAGAGATTAAAATTCTAACAAACTACCCTACTGGCCTACTGGGGATCCATACAACAAAGAAACGCGGCAAATGCTATACCTCTATTGTGGTGTGGAAACTATCATACGAGAATGTATTCAACAAACACGATTATAATGGAAGAAACATTATCTGATTATTGATTACATTTACTTTTATTGAGCTGAAGCTACCCCTCCCCTCCCTCTCACCTTCTCCACCTACATAAAACCACACCCTCTTTCAGTCGACTGTTGGGGGGGAGGGGGGGGGGACTTATTTTACTTTGTCAAGGTACGAGAGCATGTTTTATGTAGATACAATATGCATTCTAAAATCATTTTCCATGAGAATTTCTTACAATTCGCTATTTCCATTAAAAGTTCATTTTCAAATCCTGGATTTTGAAGAGGAAGGAGTGATCTGGTGATAAAATAAATTGAACGAATGAACTTTTTTGTGAGAAATTTAGTGAGGAACATTATTTGTTTGAAACATTGTTTTCTAATTTCCACCATTTACGAGATAAACCTAAACAAACGTTTATCGGGGTCATTTCAACGTCATATTATAAGTAAGCTCACGCGGTACAGGTGGGGACTTTTAGTATACTACATACACAACTTAGCATATTGAGAAAAATTTTGCTGTGTTTCATTTTTCCCGTTATTTTTCCTTATATTCCTGGGCAAGTGATGTGAGGTTTTAGACTGGTAAAAATATTGTAGATTTTTAATACTAGCGGCAAAATGTGAGACATTTGGGTACCGGGTTATTTTATAGGTAAAAAAAACCCAATAAATCCGAATTTGCCCGGTACCACCTCGGATTTTGGCCCGTTTGCCCAGAATGCAAAATGGCGTCCAACAAGGTGTAAAATCCGATTAAACCCATTAAAAGTACTATTTTCATTCAATGAACACGTCAGTGGGGTTTATTTTACGGTTTTAGGAGTCGCGGAGAACGATTTAAAGTGTTGCGTAAACGCCCAAGAAACGAAAGTACCATTTTCAAAATGGCGGCCACTTTTATGGAGAAAATTTTTTCCCTTTGAGTAAATACCATTTTATACGTGTTAGACATTAGGGTACCGGGCTGATTTATGGGTAATTAACCCTGCTAAATCTGAATATGCCCTGTACCACCTCGGATTTTGGCCCATTTGGCCGGAATTCAAGATGACGTCAAACAAGGTGTTGAAAAGCGCATGAAAAGTTCTATTAATTTTGGGTAAACACTTAAGGTGGGCTCATGTTAAGGTTTTCGGGGCCAAGAAGAACGATGAAATGTGTTGCGGAAACGCCAAAGAACCGGAAGTACCATTTTCAAATGACGACCAAGTTCATATGGGAAAAAACGGGATTTCCGTTTTCTTGGGATAAATACCATTTCATGTGTGAGACATTAGGGTACCGGGCTAATTTGTAAGTAACAAACCCTGTTGAATCTGAATTTTTCCGGTACCATCTTGGATTTTGACCCATTTGCCCGGATTTCAAGATGACGTGCAACAAGTTGTTAAAAATGGGATACACCTATTTAAAGTCCTATGAGTGCTGGATGAAATCCTTAGAAGGGTTCAATAAAGGGTTTTCCGGGTCAAGAAGAACGATGGAACGTGTTTCGGTAACGTCCAAGAAAAGGAAGTACCATTTTCAAAATGGCGGCTTCTTTGATATGGCAAAAAAGTGTTTTTTTTTTTACCCCTTTGGGGAAATACCATGATATACGTGTAAGATATTGTGGGACCGGCTGAATTATGGGTAACAAGCCCCGATGAATCCGAATCTGCCCGGTACCACCTCAGGTTTTGACCCATTTGCCCGGAATTCAAGATGGCGTCCAACAAGGTGTTAAAAAGCATAAGAAAAGTCCTATTAATGTTGAGTGAACACGCTAGACGCTAATTTGTTTATAACGTTTTTGTTTTAAAAAATGTCTTATCTTCAACATTCTAAGTTAGAATTAAATGACTGGGTGCAGCATAATGGTTTCATTTGTATTATTTTCCAAACCTTAATGATATCACGTGTGATACACATGGAAATTGATAACACTAGTCCAAAGTTATGTTTTCCCCGACGACGACTGCCAAAGCTCGCCTTAGTTTCGGAGAGTATTTTACTCCTCTATATACTGTGTGGTGTTTGCGAGATTGGCTTTGTCTCTTTCCTCGCCTTTTACGATTAGCAGAGCCATGCCTGTAGTTTGAGGGAAAGTGTGTCCAGTTTTGCAGCAATATTTCGCCTGTAGTTTGAGGGGAAGTGTATTGCACTTCTGCAGCGATACACAGCGATGCTCTCTTCACCCAGTCGTCCTATGATACACAAGTCACACACATCTATTTGTCATAAAAATTCCAGTTTCCATTTGTTTGTAGATTATGGATTAGTACAGGTATCAATGTTGTGCAACGATCCACGGTGTCCCTAGAATCCATACTTACAAAGAAAAAGTGGTTACCGGCACGCATATTAACAATTATTATTCAAGTGTCAGTTCATGAGTCAACTGAATAATATAGAATGTCTTCTCCTGGGAGAAGTAGAGATTCGTGTATAGATATGTAGACATCACATTTCTGAGCTTGAGAATCATATAGGTTGGTATTTTAATCTCTGGATATTATAGATAAGGCAATTACTAGCATGTAAACTTAAAATTCTGTTATATATTGGATTTTATGAACTAATTTTCTTCAAAGCATCTTCTTAATCGACGTCGTCATCCACACCATTATGGCAATTTCCTCTACAATTGCACAAAATGGTGCATACATCTCTCACGTCTCCTGCATCAGCACATCATGGTCGAACATCCCGACAAGCATCCACTAGAGGTGATTGTTCTGCATGCCTGAGGGATCGCTTCTAATGTCAAGATAGGTACCAGTTTAGATTCCTCAACTTTCCATCCGCAATCACAGTGCAGGGGTCATAGGCGCCGACTACGGGGGGCTCGGGGGCTATAGCCCCCCCCTGAAAAATCTCAGAGGGGGCTCAGCCCCCCCCTGAGTTTTATTTGAACTTGATTGTTTGAAAAAAAATTATCTGGTGACAAAATCCCGATTTAGGCACCCGGTCATAATTTTCTGAATGAAATCACTGTATTTTAGTAAGGGCTCGATCTTAGCTCGATATAGTGGTAGAATAGGCCCTTTTTAATGTGTTACATATTTTTTCTTTGGTGGAAAAATCAGAAATTTTCCGCTCTTTCTTTTAAAATTTTCCTGAAAAAAAATGACGGTAACTTTAGGCGGAAGGGCTTCCCAAAAATTGATAGAACGAGCAGAAGAACGGTGTTAAATGAAACTAAAAAAAATTAAAAATTTTCAGCTTTTTCTTAAACATCATTTTGAAACAATTGGACGGCAACTTTGGGTTCCTGGCCTGTCCAAAGTTGGGAAAAGTCCAAATTATAATATAATTTGAGCTTTTCCTATGGTAGCATATTGGAGATTTTTGCTCTTTCATAAAAACACAATCTTTAAAAAAGGTCTTTCGAAATTGTGTTAATAAATAAAAGAACAGTGTAAATTGTGATAAGAATGGTTTCTTTCGTGGAGTTATTAGAAGTTGCTTTATCTTTCACGTAAACATAATTTTCAAAACGTTTGAATTATGGTATATATACGGTGTATATTTGGACTAAAACAATTCTAGTAAATTTTCTGCTCTTTCATACAATCACAATTTTTTTTAAATAGAGCGGTAATTTTGAGTCCCATGGCTATACGTATCTAAAGTGGGGAAAATTAAAACTTACAAATTAGCAGAATAATGCTGCAATTAGGATAAGACTAATCGGAAATTTTTCGCCCTAAACAAAAACACCACCTTAAAAAAATCAGGCGGTAATTTAGGCACTAAGGCTATCCAAAGTAGGAAATGAAGCTTATCTGACTTTGAATAGCCATGTTGCCAAAAAGGCATTAATCAAAACCAAACTTCATGTCCTCAGTTTTTTATGGAATGAGTGATTTTTGAGCCCCCCTGTGATTTTAAGAAGTCGGCGCCTATATGGCAGGGGTAGTTTTGGGCTTTTCAACACCTTGTTGGACGCCATTTTCAATTCCGGGCAAATAAGTCACAATTCGAGGTGGTACGGGCAGATTAAGATTCAGCGGGGCTTGTTACCCATAATTCAGCCCGGTACCACAATATCTTACACGTATATTATGGTATTTCCCAAAAAAAAAACACTTTTTGCCATATCAAAGAAGCCGCCATTTTGAAAATGGTACTTCCTTTCTTGGACGTTTACCGCAAAACGTTCCATCGTTCTTCTTGACCCGGAAAACCCTTTAATGAACCCTTATAAGGTTTTCATCCAGCACTCATAGGACTTAAAATAGGATGTATCCCTTTTTAACAACTTGTTGCACGTCATCATGAAATCCGGGCAAATGGGGTCAAAATCCAAGATGGTACCGGAAAAATTCAGATTCAACAGGGTTTGTTACTTACAAATTAGCCCGGTACCCTAATGTCTCACACATGAAATGGTATTTTTCCCAAGAAAACGGAAAATCCCGTTTTTTTCCATATGAACGTGGCCAACATTTTGAAAATGGTACTTCCAGTTCTTTGGCGTTTCCACAACACATTTCATCGTTCTTCTTGACCCCGAAAACCTTAAAATGAGCCACCTTAAGTGTTTACCCAAAATTAATAGGACTTTTCCTGCGCTTTTCAACACCTTGTTGGACGCCATCTTGAATTCCGGGCAAATGGGTCAAAACCTGAGGTGGTACCGGGCAGATTAAGATTCAGCGGGGTTTGTTACCCATAATTCAGCCCGGTACCACAATGTCTCACACGTATAAAATGGTATTTACTCAAAGGGGGAAAAAGACCCAGTTTTCTCCATAAAAGTGGCCGCCATTTTGAAAATGGTACTTCCGTTTCTTGGGCGTTTACGCAACACTTTACATCGTTCTCCGCGACTCCTAAAACTGTAAAATGAACCCCACTGACGTGTTCATTGAAAGAAAATAGTTCTTTTAATGGGTTAACCCGGATTTTACACTTTTTTGGACGCCATCTTAGATTCTGGGCAAACGGGCCAAAATCCGAGGGTACCGGGCAAATTCGGATTTATTGGGGTTTTTTACCTATAAATCAGCCCGGTACCCAAATGTCTCACATTTTGCCGATAACATTGTTTTCTAAGCATATATTTGGATTTCTCGACTGGTCTATTTTTATTAGATGGTTTCTTGCCCAAGGTTCTTGCCCGATGCTGCAACTGGATGCTGCACGTTGATTTACAGGTCCTGCGTTTATGAAACATTATGATCATAATAATTTGTGCTAGATTTATTTCCAGGAGTAGGGTAAGGAATTTTCTACGTCGGACCCAATCTAAGAAGATTTGCTAGAAAATACTACTAAATACAAGTGAAACTTCTACAATTTCACCCGGATGTTTATTTTGGCCTTATTTTCGTGTTATTCGAGTCAGAAAGATAGATACGAAAACTATACCAAACATTAGACACACCAAAAGAATTTTTGTATGTGAGGACATCGTTTTGAAAAATGGCCTCCATTTTGAATTCTAAGGAAAATTTCGAATGCCTCCACATCTTAAAAAATTACTTTTGGTCCCACCTATAACTGTGTAAAGCGGCAAACCGTGTTCAAAAAGTGCAGTATTATTTTGCGTACCGCTACCACTACTAGGTAGCCTATTGGACGTTGTCTACAGTGAACGAACCAATTGGAGAAATGTAGCACATCCAGGCATCAGCCGATTTATATTACGAATAGTTAAGACGAATCCCGCTAGATGGCGTAACTAAGCCGAAAACTGTAGTGTAGTAAACAGACAAATAAGGCCCAAACCCTGGTTCCAAGACTTTAAAAACCTTACCCGAAGAGAAATTATAACCATAAACAGACTCAGAATAGGCCATTGCCACTTAAACGCATATCAAAATAAATTCAACCAAAATATCCCGCCTGAATGCCCCCACTGCGACGATCCCGAGACCATAATGCATCTCCTACTAGTATGTCCTCATTACGACAGATGGCGCGACTCGCTCTATTCAGCCCTACCAAACAACATCCAACATCCTCTTACAGAAACTGTATCCTCTCAATTTAACTCTCAACTCGTAAAAGAAATTCAAAATTCGTCGCCAAACGGAAGAAAAATATAAAGTCCGAGAAACAGTAAATCAACCAGCGGAAGGGTTCTCACCACCGCTAGAAGCAACAAAACAACAACAATTGTTGCACGTAGATGGCGTTTGCTGAAAATATCAACAGGTTACAACAGTAGCGCGGTAATTTTATGAATAATCTTGGAATGTATCACCGTTTCGTCACCATCCACATTCCTAACTCTTTTCTACAATTTGTAATTAGTGTTGAATCTTGAGTGATATATTGTGTTATCTTGAAAAATTTTTAAACGCTTATCAAGCTTTTTTTATTGCATTTTTAAAAAAAAAAGG